>CM040239.1:42997871-43303225 GCA_022545495.1 Chrysanthemum lavandulifolium | reverse complement strand
AAATTAAAATTTAAACCCTTTATTTTACATTATAAATACCTCACACAAACCACAATTCAAACCTCATTTATCTTATGATTTATACACAATTTAAATGGCTTGTTCGCTCGCACACACTGTTGAGGAAATAAAAGCTATGGTCCAGAAACAAATCGACGAGGATAAAGCTCATCAGCAAGTACTTATGAAATTAGCCGTAGAATTTGAGAATGCAAACATTGCTAAAGATGATCTGAGGAAAGCATACGCTCAATGAAATGACATTCCACAAGAGAAACGTGCTTTCATTGATGCTTATTTGAATCAAACATCTAATTTCGATTACGAGATGCATAATGTTTCATTTCGAAAAACGAGAAAATTAGAACAACAAGCAAATTTTAAATTTCTTTAGATGCATGTTAAAAATAAGTAGAAGTATTGTGTGTTTGTATTGTTTTTAAAATTTTGTATTGTAATGTTTATTTTTATTTAAATGAATGGAATTTTATTTTCGAGTACGAAGAACCAAAGTAGAATTTGAACTTTATTCATTACACAAGCAACGAAAATAAAGCTGCGATACGAAAATAAAACACATAGATTAAAACACGTAAGTTATTCCAAGTTTTAGCGTTATCGAGCAATAACCATCGCCGTAGCGAGACTGACCCATAAACTTGCTCTCTTCCCACTCTTGTTCCAAGTTGTCCTTACGATCTTGTTCTTCCTTTGCTTCAAGGCTCCCTACAAGTTGCTTCTTCCGTTCCTTGTTATGCTTCAAAATCTCTCAATGCTTCTTCATCCCGAAAAAGTAGTCGCTCATCTTCCTCAATGAGTCAAACAGATTGTGTTGTGGTTCCTCAACCGGTTCTTCTTCCATTGGGAATAACGGAAGATATCTCACGGTGGAGTGTTAACCGTGTTTTTAAGACATTCTTGAGTGAGTGTGATAAGAAGTTGTGCGTGTGAGATGTGTTTTTAATTTGTTGAAAATGTAGTGGTTATATAGGGAAAAATAGGTTTTCTTTTGAAAAATATAAAATATAGGGTTTTTTTTTTTTTTTTTTTTTTTTTTTTTTTAAATAGTGGTCGCCTTCATCGTGGCAAAATAATCGTCAGTAGTTCTTTGGTGAGAGAAAAGCTGATGTGACGGAAGTCTATTCTCGTTTCTATTTATGGTCATAGTATTTTACCATCTCCTTTTAAAAACACTTCATTTAAATAATGTTTTGTTACCCATATTTTTAGAATTTGATTTTTGTGCGTCATTTTGTCTATGATAATGGTTGTTCTGTTGAATTTGATCATTTTGATTTTTTCTGTAAAGGATTATTTGATACATCACATCCTCCTCACAATACTACAAAACTGGGCAAATGCTACGGAAATTTTCCGTTGCAAATATGCAATATGCAACGGGGTTTGCAACATATTTTCAACACACTAGCAAGGACACATAAACCCGTTGCAAACCATTGCAAAAACTAAAGTAATTTCTTTTATACTTATTTTTAAATATTCTGTTGCAAATTCGTCAAGTTTATTTGAAATTTGTAACGGATTTGCAACGGAGTACTAAAAAAATATATAAAAGAAACTATTATTGGCTTCCATTGCAAAATCGTTGCAAAATTTTAAATAATTGTCATGGATTTGCAACGGAATAACTATAATAATTTAGTATCATTTTATTTTTAATAATCCGTTGAAAAATCATTGCAAAATCGTTAAAGATCCGAAACAAAATATTCAAAGTAAATATAAAAGAAAATATTGTGTGTTTCGTTGCAAAATTGTTGCATTTTTTTATAATTGTTATAGTTTTGCAACGAACCATGATATTAATTTAATTTCCATTTATTATTAATATTTTATTCCAATCCGCTTGCAATTTACAAAATAATTGCTACGGATTTGCAATGATAACCAATAAAATTTCGCTTTCTACTTGTTTTAATATTTTGTTGGTATTTCCATTGAAAATTTTGAAATGATTGCTATGGTTATGTACATATACTATTATTAGTTTCTTTTATAATTTCCTTTGGATATTCCAAATACTTTGCTATGGATTTGCAACGGATTTGGTAAGTTTAGTTATTTCTTACTATTTAGTGTCAATCCGTATAGTATTGTACTATGTTGCACCGAGTTGTATTAGTATTTTATGTGTTACAATGAGTTTGTATTATGTATTTGTTGGTTGTTAAGTTATATGATGTTCTAAGAATCCATATAATAGCTAGTGTATTGGGTTGTATTGAGTCCACATCGGTTGAAATGGGTTGTAACGTGTTGCTTGACGTAATGGGATTTGTATTGGTTATATTTAGTCTATTTGTTGAAATTAGGTGTGTGTCATTCTTAATTGTCTAATCGATATATAAGGAAGATGGAAAGTTGACTTGTGTTTTGAACACGTCATAGTGTGATTCTTGTATTGAATATGATCATGCATGGACATCGCCATATATGAAACTTAGTCACATATGAAGAATACGGCGTATCCACACTGGACATACGCCGATATGAAACTTAGTCCACATATGAAGAATTGAAGTAAATCAAGAATATAGCGTATCTAGACACGGAGATACATCGTATACGATGATTAGACTTTGAAGACCCCATTACACGAAATTGATCAATATGGCGATCCATTTGCACTAATACCACGTGTACAATGCCGCTACTTATTATATCGAATATTTTACAAGTAGAGCCCACTCATTATCGAGGAGGTTGAATACGGCGTGATCGAACACGACAAAATACTATGAATAGAAGGCTCATTCACGCCTTTCAAAGCATCCCACTCCACACCACAACATTCTTAGTCGATTATAAGGTCCAAGGAAGGTCAAGAAACACGACGACTCGCCAAGAAGGCATCTCAAGTATCATTTAATTTGTTTCATCATTCGATTACCGTGTCATTTTTATTATGATTTCTATCCATTTAGCTTTGATTACTTATTTGTATTGTGCAACTAAGATCATGGGCTAACACCTACGGTGTTAGCCAAGTTTCATGACTATTATGTTATTTTGATTCATTTAACACATCAAGAGACTATAGGAAACATTTACTAAGTAGTTAAGTGTAATAAGTTAAATAATTGCACAAAAGAAGTCATATAGGTTAGGACACTTAATAAATTGAATATAACTCGATATCATCCACAATAGTCGAGATAGATAATTACATGAAATTTGTTTAGGGATTATCGACCATTACTAGACCTGAACAACATTCGAGCCATCGATTTAGGAGTCGGTTAGACATTGTCGTTTTGTTTACTTTTTATTTTAACATATCTCAAACTTTGATCACATAGATCTTAAACACAATCGTTTTTATTTATAATATACATCTTGCAAACGAGTTTCATTCACTTTGCGAACAACCCGTCTTACCAATTCTATACGGTGCACGATCGGCTACACTTCCGAGAGTGTTAGTATTTCTTGAAAGATAAGGTTTATAAATTCATAACTCGAAATTAACACATCAATAAACACAATGAATCATCACGATAATGAATATTTAGGAACTCACACTTCACGGTGACACTTAGTAAGGTTTTATTTGTTAATATCGTAGCATAAATATTTTAGCTATAGCAAACTTAAATCATGAATATTAATCGAACATAAGAAACTCGATTTCCAACTAACTTGATCCGAAATAACTTGACCGAATGAACTCGAACATATGACCAAAACCTTTTGATGAAAAAATTCAGTATCTTTCACTTCCTCGCTTACATTTAGCGCCCAAGTCATAGTTTCACAATTAGCGCCCAAGTCCCACTTTCATTTCTCGCTTAGTTTTTGTCCATATGAGAATAGATCTAGATCTAACATATATACATCGACTTTCCATCCAACATTCGGATGAACCTCACCACTCATCTCTCACAACCCTTTCGACACCACCACTAGAATCCTAACCATTACCACACGAAACAACCACCAAACGAAGATACCACTTAACCCTCTTGGATAAAATTCTTATCTATTTGTTCTTATATGTATAATTTGTATATATCTATGTAAAGTTATGTTTGAATTATTTGAATTTTAAGTTCTTCTTATTTACGGTGAAAATATATGTGGTGATTTTGATTGTGTATATTTGATCATATGGTCGATTTTTATGTTTTTAGTTATAATTTTGAGGTATTAAGATTTAGGGTTTATATAACTTTGACTAGATTTGGTGAAATTGACTATGTTTAGATGATTTTGGTGTTTTGGATTTTTTTTATTATTTTTATTTTATTATTATTATTATTATTATTTTAATATAAGTGCTAATTTTAAGTAAGCTTTTTTTGGGTAAAAGGGAGTAATCCCGCACCTGGTAAATATATTAACCAAAAGAACGTTTAAGTACAATGGATATGAGTGAAGTCCCATATCTCACCGTTACATAGGCATAAAGCTTACATAACAAGATACTTCCTATTTTCTAAACAAGAAAACAAACCACTACTCAAATGATAACATAGGACATAACGAAGAAAATTACTTCCTAGGGCCTTGAAGCTTGGTGCCATACATGGCATTAAAGGCATCCAAATTCTGGAAGATCAAAAACCGATTCGCATAGTCATCGTAGTCATAGTCATCATACTCATCTTCAAACTCTTGGCCACCACCGAAAAGATTAGCGAGACTCATCAAATGGGTTAGCAACCACCTCATCTCCGTAATCGAAACCACGATCTCTCCCACTTTAGAAAAGGATTACCTCTCTTAGTTGAAGAGGCGGGCGGATTACAAGAATCACTAATTTTAAGTAAGCTTTTATATTGACCTAAATCTAATATGTTATGTTTGGTGTAAATGCTTGGTTGGAGTTTATTTAAGCTTACATTAGCTTAATCAAGTAGTTATATATATGGGTGTATACAAAATTTGTTCAATTAAACTACTAGTTTATATTGTTAATTGTAGGTGTTTACTTTAAGGTTTGGCTTTATTTACAAATTTGGAAAACATATAAATATATTAACGAGTATTTCTAGTCCCTTATTAACAAGTGATTTAAAACTCCACGTGGTATTTGAAGGTTTCATTGCCTGTTAGAAAAGTAGTATGGTTTATTATTGTAATATGTAAAAGGATACTATGGTTTTAGATATGAAAAAGAATCAACTGGTGCAAACACCCAGTACTGATAGTGGTCAAATTTTTGTTATCTTTTCTGAGTTACTGCCAAACACCCTTTCTAGCAACATCTTTATCCTAGGCCATCACTTAAGCTAATATAAACTTAATGTTTTAGGTACTTTTTGTATGAAACTTAAATATCATGTAGTTTACACATAAACTAATAATCTAAATGTGCACATTTACCGGAACCTGCATATATTTTACTATTATGCTTTATGTCATAGAAAATACATAAAATTTAGTTTTCTGAGGTTTTGTAGCTTTAGACTACTACGTGATAGTTTCATTTAAACCAAGGTGTTATTGTTTTGCTTAATTAAGCGCTTCCATTCCTTATTTTAGATTATCTTATATGCACAATCGTATCAATGGGATCCAAGAATTGATGAAGGTATTCAAAAATGTTTTGTGAAACATGTCTTATCTCGTTGAAATTAAGTGGCGGAGCAGAAAATGTCATCGCGGAGGCATCAAGCAAAAAAGTAGTTAAATAACGTGTGAGAAAATGTTACTTTATGGCGTAACTAAAATAAGTCGGGTCAAGTTTAATATAAAAGCAACAAAAGAGCTCTATTATGATGCAATCAACACTATCTATAACTTAAAATATCGATAACATAAGATTTGATCGGTGATTTCAATTAGTCATCTTGAAATAAACTCACTTGGTTGCGAAAATCGAAAAGGGTTGTAAGATTTGTATTGAGACCAATTTAATAAAAAGGAATTGTGATTAGTATCTCTTAACTGTGTTGTATAAAATATATATGACCCTAACAAATTTCAATAAAATACTTGTTGCTATTAACAAAATTATGCTAAAATTTTTATTAATATTCACACATGATGTACCAAAATTTCAAGTTTCTCTAATTATGAACCTATAAATTTTGGCAAGTTATATATATTCATTATAAAATATACACGACAAACAAGGAGAAAAGTATTACTGCAGATGGTATTACTATGGGTTTTTTTAACTCATGCTTGCAAGCACAAGTTAAGACATAATAAGACATAAGGGCCCACCGAAAAGTACATGGATTCACATAAAAGTATATACATGTGTACTTTTATGCGGTGCAATGTCCTTATGTGTACTTTTGGTGTACTTATCAACAGTCTTAACTCATGCCTTAGTGCAAGTTAAAAAAACCTATTACTATATCATATTTACCCACTCCCAAAAGACAGATCACTTTCCCACTTCCCCATTTTCCTTTCACTCCATTATTTCTGACGAATAAAAGCTCAACACCATCAGACAGCAGTTTTAGGCATTAGAAGATACTACAATTGGTGTCAAGCTAGAACGACGAGGGCACTCGGAGTTTATGAGTGAGGGCACCGGCTTTTTCCCATCAATCCGACTTTATTTCTTATATGTTTTGTGTATCGGCAAGAACTCCGCATCTGGTTGGAATGGTAAGTTGAATGCTGCTAGAACAAGAGCGCCCTATATGACCCAATCGTATAGGTTCCTTTTGATGATGATTATAGTCGCCTCACCCAATATGACCCAACTTGATGAAACAAGATTGTTGGCTACCAACACTACATGATGTTTAGAATAAGGATGATTGGAAAGCTAAATCAAAACAAAAAGAAAAACAGAAACACATCAGTTGGTGGCCATCATACTTGTGGGTCTAGGAGCTTTAACTCAACCATGAAATACTTGGTAATATATCTTCAAATTGTCTTGTAATATATGATATATCAGTATGTATGTAATAAAATACCTTCAATGCAACATGTAGGAAATCAGACATGAGCGCTCTATACCTTCCACTAAGTTCTTTACCCATGCCCATGCTATGAAAGGGACGAACCGCTGGATCAACTGCCAATTGTGAGCAGGTCTGGTGGTTCAAACAGGTCAGCCGAGGCAAACGGGTCAACAGGAACAAACGGGACAGGAGTAACAAACGGGTCAGCTGGGGCAAACGGGTCGGTCGAGTCAAGCGTAACATCAACTAGAGTTGGAGAGTCGAAATGAGGTAGGAGAGTCAAGCGGGGTCAGGCGGTTGAGCCGAGATGGGTTAATGACAAGTCACATGATCATATGGTAAGTATCCAAACCTCTTTTCGATGAGCCATTTTAGTAGATCATTATTAATGCTATATGTATGTCTATTTTATCATATACGTAGTAATTGTTTTTAATGCACGTTCAAACAGTTTTTGAGTGCTTTTGTTGATCGAAACATTTGAAGAATTGCATAATTATATTAGTTGTGTTGTCTGTCTCGATTGAGCTAAATTGACTAAAATGAGTCCTTAGTTTGGAACATTGAAATGAGCTATTTTATGAGTGTCAAAACATTGTGATAGCTCATAATCAAAGCACCTATCTACATAGATTTATGTCGGATAAACATTCGGTTAATACTAAACTACAGAACTGGACATGAAAGTCCAAGTAGCATACTTCACATATTCATTCTATATAGTTTATATAAGTGATGCATTCATTACAAATATTCATTTAGATAATTATGTCTTTGGGCCACATGTAAGTTTTGTTGGCGAGAGCAGTAAAAAGAATCAAGCTAAGTTTGAATATTATTGATAAAATCAGATAACCACAGAAAGTATTGTGTGTCTTATCTAGTCCATGTATAGCTCCTTATTTCATGGGATTTCTGTTGTACTAGTCCTATATATGTATCTCATTATAATTGTGAATGAATATAGAAAAACCTATTCGAACTCTCTGATTTACATGGTTTCGAGCCACCGAACTAAAACCCTCGAAATCCCGAATCGAAAAGAAACAATCCCTTGAAGACCATGACAAACACGTAAACAACACCTCCCTCCTCCTCCTCAAGAAACCCGATATGTGGTTCAGATGCCCCGTTCCCAACAGGATCATCCCGATGACATTTAATTATCGTTGTGGTCACAACCGATGGAGATGCGAATTGGAGCCCAAAACAAACTAGGATTCCTCATCGGATCTACCGCGAAGCCCGAATCTGGAGAAAAGCAAATCGAAAATTGGTTGATCGAAAACAACCGTGTGAAAAGTCGGCTTATTGACTCCATGAGCCCGACTTTGATTCCAAGATTTATCCGTCTCGAAAAACAATGTAAATATGGGATGCAGTGGCTAAGACGTTCTATGACGGAACGGATGAGACACAATTATTCGAATTGAACAGAGGTCATTTAGTACCCGCAGAAACGGAAGAACCCTTGCATCATACTACAACGAGTTGATCGGTATTTTCGGAGATCGACGCGATTGATGTCTCATGAAGATAGCGTGGAGCATGTTGTGTCACTCAACAAGATTCTTGGCGGCTCCGTGTGCACATTTTTCGGCGGGGTTAGATCCCGACTTTAATCAAGCCCGTGGAGAGATATTACGCAAAGATCCTCCTTTAGATCTTGAAGCTTGCTATGCCTTTGTGCGGAAAGACCAAACCCAACGATCCACCATGGAGGAACCAAAAACGAGCCCGATAGCATCGTTAACCTAGCCACTAGAAACCGGTTCTCAAAAGGAAAACACTAGCAACAAATTCGTGTGCACCTATTGTGGAGAAGAGGGCATTCAAAACAACGATGCTATGAAATTGTTGGTTACCCCGAGTGGTGGGATTTCTCCAAGAAACCAAGAAGAAAGGTGGGCCAAGCTTCAACAACCACATCAAAAACGATGACACAAACCCGTGGTAGCTCACATCGAGTCCTTCAATGATTATGGTATGTCGAATACAACCCACTCGTTGAATAATGAATGGATTATTGACACAAAGCGACGGATCACATGACCAATGATCCGTCCAAACTAGTCACCATATGTCGGCCTAACAAACAAAAAATAAAAGCGCAAATGGAGGTTTAGCACCTATTACGTGTGAAGGTGTTGCTCAAGTATCACAGTCAATGAATCTTGACACGCCTTAGTTGTTCCATCTCTCTCATCAAACTTATTATCTATTAGTCGATCATTGATCAACTAAACTGTTATGTAACTTTTGGCCAAATAAATGTACCTTCAGACATAACAACGAATCGGATGCTTGGCTCGTATTAGAAAAGGAAGTTGTACTATCTTGAAGAAGAGAGGCAAGCGATACATACAATGTTGAAGGAAGAAATCTCCTTTGTGGTTATGGCACCGTAGACTAGGCCATTTATCTTTCACTATTTAAAGAAACTAAAACCGAGTTATTTTGAATAAGAACAATGTTGAGTTTAATTGTGATGTGTGTGAAATGGCTAAAAGCCATCGAATTTCTTATTCTCCAAGTGAAAATAAAGTTGCGGTACCCTTTATGAAGGTGCACTCGGATGTCCTGGGGACCAAGACGAATCTCCACCCCAAATGGCTATCGATATTTTGTCACCTTTATTGATGAATGCACACGTATGGTATGGGTTTCTTTACTTAAACATAAAGATGAAGTTTCTCGTGTATTTCAAGAACTATACAAGTTAGTAAAGGCACAATACAAGAGCGAAATTAACATCCTCCAATCCGATAATGGAGGAGAGTATGTTAATCACGAGATGAAACGCTTTTGTGAAGAAAATTCTATTAGACACCAAACTTCATGTGCCAATACACCCCAATGTAATGGCCTTGCGAAAGGAGAAATAAACAAATTTTAGAGATAGTTCGTGCATCTTTGTTTGATATGAAAGTACCAAGGCAATATTGGGGTGAGGCAAGGCGAACAAGCAAAGATATGTAATGAATCGAACTCCATCTAGAGTAATTGACTTTAAAACACCACCTCAACGCTTACATGAAACCATGGAACTCCCAACTGGGCGAATCTTGAACCAAAAGTATTTGGTTGCATGACTTTTGTACACAAGGATAGTGGAAAACTTGAACCACGAGCTATTAGATGTATGTTTTAGGGTATGCCGATTTTAAAAAGGGTATCGGTGTTATGACCCTAAAGAAAAGAAGATGTATATCACACGCGATGTAAACTTTCATGAAACTGTTTGATTTTTGATCATGACGTTTTCCTCGTGGGAGATAACAACTAATTTGGAGGAAACGTAATACATCAAAATAGCGAGTTCGATGAGTGTCTAGATGAAACTGGTACGAAGGAGATGGTGGTAGTGGAGATTTTGAAACAGGGGAGCAAGTCCGACCAAGATAGTACAACGAACTCATATGATCCGAGCCATCTCCGATCCCGATTCCAACTCCGATCCCACCACAAGGTATATCATCTAACGATATCTTATCTTTGTCTCCTAAAACTAATAATGAGCAGGTATATCCGAGATACCGGTGAGGCAAAATAGGGAGTACCAAAGAGACAATATCAACCGGAGTTGACATCAAAATCCAAATATCCGATCAATCACTATGTATCCACGAAAAATTGGCGAATACGCAAAAAAAACATGGTGGAAGAATTGTCAATCAGAGCCATACCGAATTCGGTTCAAGAAGCACTTAAAGATCCAAGGTGGAGGAAAGCTATTCAAGAAGAGATGGATGCCTTAAAGAAGAATGGGACGTGGATGAGGTAGTTCTTCCTCCGTGAAAAAAAGCATTGGGTGCGATGGATATTTACTATAAAGTCGGACTCCTCGGGAAGATAGACATTGAAAGCCGTGTTGGTCGCGAAGGGTACACACAAAAATACGGTATAGATTACGGAGATACTTTCGCTCGGTGGCGAAGATTAATACTATTCGTATTCTTGTCTCAATAGCGACAAACAAAGAATGGCCACCGAGACAATATGATGTAAAAAGCGCTTTTGAATGGTAATTTAGAAGAAGAAGTGTATATGGATCCTCCAACGGAATGAATTTTGGTAACAAGGTGTGTAAGCTTAATAAAGCTCTTTATGGCTTAAAACAATCACCAAGAGCTTGGTTCGGGAGATTCTCAAAGTTCATGAAGGGTATTGGTTACAAGCAAAGTGATGTTGACCACACGTTGTTTGTTAAGAACAACGAAGGAAAAGTTACAACTCTTATTGTTTATGTCGATGACATGGTGGTGACAGTGATGATGAAGATGAAATGAACCAGTTAAAAGATGTTCGGGTGCCGAGTTCGAGTTGAAAGACACGGAAAATTGAAATATTTTTAGGTATTGAGGTGGCGAGATCCGATCGGGTATTACCATGTGGAAAGTATACACTTGATCTTCTCACGAGACAGAATGTTAGATCAGAAACCCATTGACACGCCGATTGAACAAAATCATGGGTGACTCTTCTAACCGACAAGGCTCCAACGAATAAAGAAAGGTACCGTAAACTAGTTGGGAAACTTATCTATTTATCCCATACCGGCCGGATATTGCATATGTTGTGAGTGTAGTAAGTCGCTTTATGCACGCACCAAATAAAGATCACATGAAAGCGTTGATTAGAATCCTACGCTATCTTAAATCATCTCCGGAAAAGGTTTGTTTTTGCTAAACCGAAGTCTTGAAGTGGAAGGTTATACCGATGATCGATTGGGCCGGGATAAGTCGGATGGGAAGTCAACATCGGGTATTTCACATTTGTTGAGGAACTTGGTAACTTGGAGAAGCAAGAAACAAAGGTGGTAGCACGCCTAGTCTCGAATCGAATCATGGGATGGTGCATGGTGTTTGTGAACTTCATGGATCAAGAGAATTATGCGAGATCCGGTTTTGAAGTTAAGGAATCTATGAATCTTCATTGTGACAATCAGCAAAGTGAAGATTGCTAATAATCCAAGACTCCATGATCGAACTAAGCACGTAGAGGTAGATCGACATTTTATAAGAGACCACTTAGAAAAGAAAACAATCAAGCTACCACATGTTGCATCAAAGGATCATTGGCGGATATGTTAACTAAAGCGGTGTGTACGAATGCATATTACAGCTTCTTAACAAGTCGAGAATGATCAACATCCATTCATCATCTTGAGGGAGTGTTGGCAGAGCAGAAAAAAGAATCAAGCTAAGTTTGAATATTATTGATAAAATCGATAACCACGAAAGTATTGTGTGTCTTATCTAGTCCATGTATAGCTCCTTATTTCATGGGATTTCTGTTGTACTAGTCCTATATATGTATCTCATTATAATTGTGAATGAATATAGAAAAACCTATTCGAACTCTCTGTTTTACAAGTTTACTACTATGTTTATCAAATTTGAAGCTATTGTCATGTATTGTTTTGGTTTTTAATCATCTACAATAGGTACTTATAAATTCAAATTAGTTATAATTTGTTGAAGTTTTTATTTAGGTTGAAGTGCTAGAAAAATGATGGACTTGGAGCGAGAGAGAAACACAAAGAGCTTTTAAAGGAAGCTATAGAACAACAAAGAAAGATTAACGAAGAATAATTTGGGTCATTTAAGGAAGAAATGAAGAAAGAAACAAATGACAAGCTTGTTGAGGCGTTGACACAATTGAAGAAGCGACCTCTAATCTCCTACTCCCTAATCCGCTTAAATATTTGAGAAATTTTTTAAATGAACACTTTCCGCTAGTACTTTACATATATAAACCACGCCCATACAATTTTCTAAAATGAACTTTTGAATATTAGGCGTTAGATGATGGTAGTGTCGTTTTAAACCGTCCACGTGTTACACCAATTCTCGGGCGTGGTCCAGCGAAGTTGGGCGTGATGTGTGTTCAGGCGTGCCGCAGGCGAGGAGTGACCTAGGCGTGCCACGGGCGTGACATGAGGCGTGCCACAGGCGTCCCCGAGCGTGGAATCGGTGGTGGGCGTGGAGCATGAGTTAGGTGGAACATAATAAATCAAACGCCCAAGAAATGCTTTTATTATAACTCTAAAATTCCGATTATTTATGTATACAACGTTCGGTTTGCTATCCACTTTTGCATGCACTTTTGCTATTCAACCTATGACATGCACACCTTTTGCATGCACTTCTTGCTATTCAACCTATGACATGCACTTTTGCATGGTTGTCCACGTGACTAGTTTGCTATCACATTTTAAAGCAATGAAGTGTTTACTCGCCCATGTAATAAATCAAACGCCCACCGCCCGGGTAGTAAATTGAAACGCCTAGAAAATAAATCACCGCATACGAAATAAATCACTCTATGACCTCGCCCATACCGCCTAGGGCTAAGAAGGACGTGTCGTGGCTTGGGCTTCTGCGTGGCTTGGGCGTGGCCTAGGCGTGCCTAAGCGAGAACTGTGCGTGGCTTGGGCTCATTTATAGAACATAATTTTGTTTGATTTATGTTTGATTTATAGGTTTGTTTTGTTTGATGATCCGCTTGTTTTGTTTGATTTACACATGATATTTTACATGATCCAGTTGTTTTGTTTGATGATCGTTGTATGTTTTGTTTGATGATCGTTGTAGGTGTTTTGTTTGATGATCGTTGTATGTTTTGTTTGATGATCGTTGTAGGTGTTTTGTTTGATGATAGGTTTGTTTGATTTACGCATGTTAGTTGTCATGTAAATATTTGTTTTCTATGTATGTATGATAGTGACAATGGAAAAGGTATGGAAAAGTATGATTGTGAATATATATATGATAGTGACGGTATGATTGGTATGATTGTCGCTATGTATGATAGTGACGTAAAATGGTTATATCCGTAAACTATAGAAAAATTGTTCATTCTCGTATAATCACTATATATAGGGTTCGTTTTGTAATTTGCTTTAAATATTTGTTGATTTGGTGTTTCATACACATTTTGTTTTGAAGTAGGATGTGGATTGGTAAACTTGGTTGATTATACTCATTTTGTTAAGGCGATGCATTCGGCATGATTTTGTTTTACGCTTCTGTGTAATACACTTTTTGGTTTAGAAGTGGTACGTTTGGTAGGATTTGATACACTATGTAATATGATATTTAAATATTCGTCTTATTATTAATTTGGGTTTCAATTGTGCGTTCGAAACTATTTAGTTGTAGATATTTGTATATTACGGAAAAATAGCTAAATGATGTTTTTTCTTCTAAAATGCGCTTTTTGTGATGGAATTGTAACGGAATCATTTGGTGACACATCGTTGAAAACTTGTCACTATCTATTGCAAACTTATACCGTTGCAATTTTGTAGCAAATCTATTCTATTGCAATCCCGTACAATATATAATCCGTTGCAATCTTCTTGCAAACATCTACCGTAACAAAATCGTGAGAAAAGTGTTGGAATATGATCCGTTGCAAACACGGTTGCTAATTTAGAACGGATTTTCTTGGTTGGAAAACCGTTGCAATTTTTAACGCCGTTAGAAATCCGTTGCATTTTAAATTTCCATGGGGCATTAGCAGCTGCGGTAGGAATCATTTTTGCAACCGATTCCTACCCTAACATTAGCCCAAGTGTCATATGTGACAACTTGGGTGATCTATATCCCGTCACGAAGCCATCTCCTCTTCCTCACACTTTTCTATATAGGAACATAAACAAACGTTAACGGATGCATAATCGAACGCTTACGAACATAAATGAACGAACAAGAATTTTGTTTATATTCGTTAATTTAACTAAAAGAATGTAGATTATTGTTTATGCTCGTTCATTTAATAAGTAAACGAACATAAACATACAATTTACTAAACCGTTCGAAATGTTCAATAAATGTACAGTTCGTTTACAACCCTAGATAAGAGTATATTTTCCGAATGTATTTTTAGTTGAATGGTTCGGTATCTCTTATTATTTTTTTGAACGACCAATATCTCTTATGTATAAATTCAAAACTTTTGAGACACATCTTTTATATAAAAAGGAAAATCAGAAGTTGGGACTTTTTATTTTGGAAAAAAAGGAATATGTATTATTATTTTTATTTATTGTTTTATTTTTAGGCATGCTTAATTAAAAAATAAAATATTTTTTATTTAGTAAAAGTTTTGTAAATTCGTTTTCATGAGGCATATTTTTTAAATACACAAGTACTTTGCAGCTCATGTAGTAGTTTTGGACCAAAGATAAACTTTATAAAAGAAAACGCTCCTCATCATACATAGACACGCACAATTCTCTCCCACAACCCCGATAATCGTTCTCTTCATACCTACAATTCCTTAGTTTGAGAATCAAATTTGATTTTACAAAAACTAATTCCTTTTGTCCCCAAAACAAATTCAGTTGTCCACAAATCCATTTCATGGATGTCTAATGAATTTGTGTTAGCTTTTCAAAAGTATTATTCATCATAATGGTATGTAATTTATACAAATATTGTTTTGTTTTTGCTTTGATTTTTTAGTTTTTTAGATAATAATATATTTGGATTAGAATTATTGTGGAAATTGTTTTATCATTGGTGTGTGTTTGCAAACATATTATAATCCACAGGAATTACTAAGTATGCTATCATCACTAAAGCGATTCATAATTTCTTTAATGCAAGTGCTTTAAGTTATTTATGAATAACAACAATGTTTTGTTTACAAATCATAATTTCACTTTTTAGCAACTATCTCATCATCCGTAATTGGAGATCATCCTGTTCGGTTTCACAATCTCAATAAGCATAGAGGTGGGAGAATTTAGGGAGGACTGACGGTGGAGAGGCGGAGAATCAAGATTAGCGACAAGATAAGGTTAATGTGTTGCTTGGTAAAACTTAACCAATGTTACTTCTCCGTTGCCCATTATTGTCATGATCCATTGTTTGTCGTACCTCGTCATACTCACTCACTCACTCTTGCTCCTCTAATTATCACACTTTTCGTTGGAAATTTTAGTGCACTTGTGGGATTAGTTCACACCGGTTTTGGGTAAGGAGGTATGGAGTGTACACCCATGAGGTCCCCGAACACCCCGATGCAATAGTGGTTAGTCTTGCCGGTGTTTGGTTCCTTGCTAGTGTATTGGTTTCTCGCTGCTAGTGTATTGGTTCATACCGTAGTGTAGTAATTAATGGTTCCTCTTGGTAGTGTTGCGAGTGTTCAATTTGTAATGACTTTGACTCATTCAAGTGGGTCATTATGATCGCTTTATGACCAAGTTTAATTGGTCATGTAACCACTATTCCTATTATAATGGAGGCTTATTATGGGTGATTAATTGGCGTTAATTACTCATAAAGTCCATTGACTAGGAGTGAGTGTTCTCTACTATAAATAGAGATGAACATCGTGACATGGATATGGTAAATACCGGAGAAACAAACAAAGAGCTTAAACACTTAATGCGCAAGGGTTATTGATTTGTGCCTAATTCAATAACAAACATTTGGTCTTATCCCAAGTAGATATTCGTGTAACCCATGAATAGGGTCGAATAGTTTACTTTGGAAAGTGATAACACGATTCAAGTGATATCCGGTAACCACCTAGTGGTATTGCATTGCTACCGATTATCTTACCCTCACCGGGCGAATAACCACCAATAATCAAAGTAAACTATTTGTGATAATCAATGGCTCTTGTTGCAATGAAACACTTGGCTTCAAACTTTCCAAGCTCAATAAGTTTGAAGGGTGGACTTTCGAGGAGATGGCGAAGAAGATGCACTTCTTGCTTTCTAGCATGATTGTGGTGTATGTGCTAACCACTCCTATTCACGATGATGGGGATGATGCTACCGTGGAGCGGATCGGGAGGAGAAGCAAATGGGAGAATGATGACTACATTTGCGAGGTTTAATTCTCAATGGTATGTCGATTCACTCTTTGACATTTATCGAACTATGAATCTTCCAAAGAACTATGGGATTCCTTGGATGCCAAATATATGGTGAGGATGCATCAAGTAAGTAGTTCCTTGTAAGTAATTTCACAAATTACAAAATGATTGATTCAAGACCGATTATGGAAAAATACGGTGAATTTCTTGGAATAGTTGGAAGGTTTACACAACACAATATGCACATGGATGAGGCTATTTTAGTCTCTTGTGTCTTTGATAAACTTCCCCTTCTTGGAAAGATTTCAAGCATATCTTGAAACATAAGAAGGAAGAGTTAACTCGGTTGAGTTGGGCGATCATCTGCGCATTGAGGAATCTCTCGAGTGCGAGGATAATGACAAGCCAAATAGTAGCAATGCTACTAGTGCATTTGTTGTCAATATGGTGGAGCATAACAACTCCACGGTAGAATGACAACAAAGGCAAACGTAAACATCATGATAACAACTCCACGAGGCGAGATCCTAACAAGAAGGCAACACCTACTTGATGGAAATGTGGAAAAGCATTCACATTAAAAGGGATTGCAAATGTGTTAAGGTTGGTGGTAAAGCCAATGGATCGAGCACTAGTGGTTCGAGGAGTGGTGGTTCTACCAACTCACCGAAAGTTCGTAATATGTTTAGTAAGTCTTTTCGTGTTTATTATGTTACATATATATTTGAATCTTATTATGTGCGGGATGATAATGTTACATGGTGGGTTGACTACAGTGCGTTAGTTCATGTGTGCAAAAATAGAAGCGAGTTCAAGACTTATGAGTCAACGAATGATGGTTCTATTCTTCACATGGAAATGATTCAACAACCTTGGTGCATGGTCGTGGTTGTGTAGATCTTAAGTTTAGTTATGGAAAGATTGTAACTTTGTTTAATGTTATTCATGTTCCCGATATAAGGAAGAACTTGGTTTCAAGTAGTGTTTTGAATAATTATGGATATAAACAAGTTATTGAATATGATAAATTTGTGTTGTCTAAAATGGTGTGTTTATTGGTTTTGGCTATTTGTGTAATCAAATTTTCGGGCTTAATATTGTTAATGACCGTGATAATTCAGCCTTTATGACCACCAATGACCCGTGACTCTACCCTATGGCATGCTAGACTTGGCCATGTACACTACAAAAGGATGCAAGATATGTCTAAAGATGGGTTAATCCCAACATTTGACATGGACAACGAAAAGTATAAAACTTACATGTTTACCAAAATAACTAAGAAACCTTTTCGTGGTGTTAAGCGTGAAACTAAGATCTTGGAGCTAATACACGATGACTGTGTGATTTGCATGCCATTCCATCTTTGGGAATAAGAAATACTTTGTGACATTTATTGATGATGCTTCTAGGTTTTGTTATGTCTATCTATTACATACTAAGGATGAAACATTAGATAAATTTAAAGTATTTAAAAGCGAAGTTGAATTACAACTTGGGTCCCTAATCAAAAGATTAAGGATCGATAGGGAGGCGAGTACATGGATACTCAGTATTTTCGGTCTATTGGTATAATCCATGAAACGAGTGCTCCCTATACTCCTCAAAGAAATGGTATTTCTAAAAGGAAAAATAGGGTCTTGAAGGAGATGGTTAATTCCATGTTGTCCTATTCGTGGATCGAGTCAAGGGTTCGGGGTGAAGCTATGTTAACGACTTGCTATTTACTAAATAGGGTTCCCAACAAAAGGAACAAGGTTACCCTTATGAACTCTCGACTAAAGGAAACCCAACTGAACTATCTCGGGGTTTATGGTTGTAGGTCTGTGATTGCATCTTTGTTGGATATCTTGAGCATTCCAAGGCTTTTAGGTTCTATGTTATTGAACCTAATGAATCTTTTCAATTAACTCCATAATTGAATGAAGGATGCTAACTTTGATGAGAATAGATTCTCATCATTCCCTAGACCAAGTCAAAGGATTCCTAATGGAACTCATGACATTGGTGTATCGAAGCCCCGATGAATTATAATCGAGGTTCCGATCGGGTTGTGGTTCAACAACTCGAACCTATGCTCGAAAGAGCAAAAGGGCCAGAATCCAAAGTCATTTTGACACGAGTTTCAATTATATTTAATTGAAGGTACTAAGGATGAGGTTTCGACCAATACTCCTATTGCTTCATTGTTAAGGATGATCCCAAGATATTTGAAGAAGCAATGAAGTCCGTGATATTGCTTTCTTGAAAGAAGCAATCAATGATGAGATGGATTCCATCATGGGCAACAACACTTGGGTGTTGGTTGATCTACCACCGGTTGCAAACCTTTGGGTTGCAAATGGATTTTCAAAAGAAAATGAAGGTAAATGGAACTATTGAAAAGTTCAAGGCTAGACTAGTTATTCAAGGCTTTAAACAAAAGTCAAGAATAGACTATTTTGATACTTATTCTCCGTAGCTCGTATCGGTACCATAAGATTGTTGATTGCTTTGGCATCAATTCACAATCGATTATTCATCGATGGATGTGAAAAAGCTTTCTTAAATGGTGAATTGGATGAGGAGGTTTATATGAACCAACCTCGTGGCTTCATCTTGCTCGAAATGAAAACAAGGTATGTAAACTAATTAAGTCTCTTTATGGACTAAGCGGGAACCTAAGCAATGGCATCAAAATGTGATGAAGTGGTTTTGTCCGGTGGTTATGTACTTAACCAAGTCGACAAATGTGTGTATAGCAAATTTGATGAATCGGTAAAGGAGTCATTATTTGTTTATATGTTGATGACATCTTGATCTTTGGCATTGATCAAAATCAGTTGACGACAAAGGAATTTTGTCATCAAGGTTCTCCATGAAGGACATGGGGAGGCGATGTTATCCTTGGTATAAGGATTAAACATGAAAGTAAAAGAATTTCTATCTCTCGGTCTCATTATATTGAGAATGTGTTGAGGAAATTCAATTAATTTGATTGTACTCGAGAAGTACACCTATGGATACTGTGAGAATCGATGCCTAATAATGGCAAGGCAGTATCTCAACTTGAGTATTCTATGGTAATTGGTCGATCGATGTATGCCATGACTTGTACAAGACTTGATATTGCATTTGCGTTGGGTAAACCGCGGCGGTATACTAGCAATCCTAGTGCTCAACATTGGCACTTGTGATTCGAGGGTCTGGAGTACCAAGAGAACTATGGATTATAGTCTCATATCTTGGTTATCCTTCAATGTTGGAAGGATACATCGATGCAAGTTGGATCCGAACATCAAGACAATTCTTCTACCGGTGGTGGGTATTCCTACTTGGTGGATGTGCAATTTCTTGGACATCCAAGAAGCAAACTTGCATCACCGGTTCAACAATGGAATCTAAATTTGTGGCCTTAGCATTTCTTTGGTAAAGAAGTCGAATGGTTGAAAAACTTGCTTCTTGAGATTCCATTGTGGCCTAAACCTATAGCACCTATTTCTATTCGTTGTGATAGTGCAACTACATTGGCAAAAGCTTATAGCCGATGTACAATGAGAAGTCTAGACACTTAGGTGTCGGACATAGCATGATTCGTGAGCTTATCATGAATGGGGTGGTATCTATAGAGTTTGTTAGGTCTCAACAAAATTTAGGCGATCACTTGACGAAAGGTTTGGCTAGAGACTTGGTTATAAATCGCTAAAGGGATGGGTTTAAGTCCAACTTAGTCATCGAATGCTAGGACACCCAACTCCCTCCTAAGGAAACTTGGGAGTTGAGTTCAATATGGAAATCGAACATTCGGATGACCTGGAGCACATGTTTATTTTACATCCCAAGGTTGTGCTCGAACTGCTTGAAAGGAGGATGAAGTCTTTACTTAATGGTTAATTTCTTTGAAAAAGTGCTTGGGGAGCATGAATAAAGAGGAACCACCTATGTGAATGTTGAAGTTTTTCCGCTTGGGGAGCTTTGGACTTTGGCTCTTACAACATTTATGAATTTGGATATGGACACATGGCTTGTAAAGTGTCGGGAGCGTTTAAGTGTTTGAAAACTTGTGTGTATTTTATTGTCGTATTCAAATGGTTTGAAGGGTTCAATTCTTAGAACACCACGATTCTCGAATATTTGAACGTGTAATGTACCAAGACGGAAATTCAATCCTCGGGATATTTTCGTTTATGCACATGTTTTGTTTGATGTTTGCTTTTCTTGCAAAGGAAGTGAACTAAATTTAGGGAGGATTGTTGGAAAATTTAGTGCACTTGTGGGATTAGTTCACACCGGTTTTAGGTAACGAGGTATGGAGTGTACACCTATGAGGTCCCCGAACACCCCGACTCAATATTGGTTAGTACCGCTAGTGTTTGGTTCTTCTTTGCTAGTGTATTGGTTCCCGCCGCTAGTGTATTGGTTCCCTCTTGGTAGTGTAGTAACTAATGGTTCCTCTTGGTAGTGTATTGGTTCCCGCCGCTAGTGTATTGGTTCTTACGGTAGTGTTGCCGTGTTCAATTTGTGTGACTTTGACTCATTCAGTGGTGTTATGACCGCTTATGACCACGTTTAATTGGTCATGTAACCACTATTCCTATTATAATGGAGGCTTATTATAGGTGATTATTTGGCCTTTAATTACTCATAAAGTCCATTGACTAGGAGTGAGTGTTTCTACTATAAATAGAGATAGACATCATCGCATGGATATGGTGAATACCATGAGAAACAATAAAAGCTTAAACACTTATATGTGCAAGGGTTAATGATTTGTGCCTAATTCAATAACAAACATTTGGTTTTATCCGGTAGATATTCGTGTAACCCATGAATAGGGTCGAATAGTTTACTTTGAAAAGTGATAACACGATTTCAAGTGATATCCAGTAACCACCTAGTGGTATTGCATTGCTATCGATACTTGCTATTGCCGCTTTAAGAAATTTGGAATTTCACCAAATGGATGTGAAAACGGCATTTCTAAACGAAGATTTAGAAGAAGAAATCTACATGAACCAACCCGAGGGTTTCATGGCTCTGGACAAGAGAACAAAGTTTGTAGGCTTGTTAAGTCATTATATGGCTTAAAGCAAGCTCCCAATAATGACATCTAAATTTTTCACCACGTCATGTCGAACGTGAATTCAAAATTAATGGATGTATCCGGAAAAAGGAAAAAAAATCAACGGTATGTATGTAATCGTGTGTTTATACATGGATGGTATACTTATCACCGAAGTGATAACAAGGTAAACAAATCCACTAATGAAATGTTGGAGTAAATATTTGACATGAATTACATTGGTTGTTCGATATGGTTTTTGGAACTAAGATCATATGACACCAAATGGATTTGTTTTGAAGTCAAAAACATTATAAGGACAATATTCTTGAGAGGTTCAATGTGGGGGATTCCGGCCTAGCTAGAACTCCAACGACATCTTTTTAAATCTATTTAAAATAGAGGTAGAGGTGTTGCCCATTTTGAATACTCAAAGAATATTGGGTATCTTATGTGTCTAATGACGTATGTGAGACCCGATTTAGAAGTTATAATCGAGTTACGTAAATATACCAATAATTCAAGTGATGACCATTTGAATAGAATTACACAGTACTATGATACTTATGATATTGCATTTTGGAAGATATCCAACCGCTATCTAATGATAGAGTAATGCAAATATGGATTCTTACATAAAGAATCTAGATCCACTAGATCGGATGTATTGAGTCTATGTGGGAAGCTATGTCTTGAAAATCTTAAAAGTATTTCAAACAGGGCTTTAATAGCTAAATCTATGATGGAATTTGAATTTATCATTTGAGATCAATTTACGAATATGTGGCATATCTACATTAATTGTAGAGGACATACCAAGATGGCGTAAACCGTAACGACCATCTATATAAAGTGTGATAGTCAATTGGAAATTGTGAGCTCATATCACAATGTAAAGCGGTAAGTCGAGACATATCCATCATAGAAGTTGATTGGTGCGACAACTACTCTCAACTAGAGTTATCACGATTGACTACGTAAAGTCAATGGATAACATCGCGGATCCGCTTATGAAAGGCTTAAGCAGAGAGTTAGTGAGTAAGTCGTCTAAAGGAACGGACTAAAGCCCTTAAAGGAATGAGTTTATATGAAGGAAAACCTAACCCGATTGTTGGAGATCCCAAGATCTAGGTTCAATAGACAACCTAATCATATAAATGTGGGGAAGTCACGTCAATATGGGGAGTTACTTAACATTGTAACTTCCTAGTCCATTCCTATAACAAATGTGACTTGTTGAGAGGTTAAACATATGGCTTTAATGATTCGTGATGAAATCACAAAGCATAATGATTCGAGATGAAATCACAAAACATATGTTTTAATGATTCAAGATGAAATCACCTATGTGAGAGAGAAGTGGGGTCGCTCGAAGGGAATTGTGGGCGCAATTCCTAAGAGCCCTGCAGAACTGGAAAATGTTCGGGACCATAATGAACATGACTATGAGGACTTAACAATGTTGGGAGACACTTGTGTGAAATGTATTGTCGCTCACATAAACAAAGCTCGGTTCAAAGACATCGCGTCTCTCGGCGACTAGAAGGCTAAGTGCATTTCACAAGGAAATGTTCAAAGGTCACACCTACCTATCCTTTGCAAGATTCAAATATTGGAATTTCATCGTAATTTTTGTGTATTACGACCGATCTCCATTCATGTGGGGATTGTTGGAAAATTGGTTGGCAAAAGTGACTTTTGACCAACTTTGGACACAATTATCTATATGTATGTGTCATATGTATGAGTAATAGTTTGTAGGTTCACGTTCTCCTCAAGAGAGCTTCATGATAAGCCTTTATGTGTCCAAAATAGAGTTGATGTGAATGAGATATCGGGTCTCAAAGTTAGGCATTCAAGCACCATGCCCAAAGAGGAAAAGTAGTTTATTTTCAATCCCACATCGATGGGATGGGTAAACAGAGGAGTCTATTGTGTATAAATAGAGGCCCTAATTCCACAAGTTTTTTCACATCAAATCAATAAGTATTATTGATTTCAACAGAAGGAATACACATCTCTTAAGATGAAATTCGCAGCGGTTTAGTTAAGTTCGACAAGACAACTTATGGTTTTGGTGTTGTACTGCGGGAAAGCAGAACGATTTAACTGTTTTAAAGGAAGCGTGTAAAACACGTGCCTCGGCTTTAGTGCTTCTTTGTTGATCTCTATTTGGTAATCAAGTAAGTCTTTTGATTATTTTATTATTTTATTTAATTATCGTTTATCTGCTTACATTCTGTTTATATTTAATTTTTTGTTAATTTTATTTATTGTAATTTAGATTTTATTAATAAAAGTGTAACCGTTTCCTTACACATTTTACGACAAAATTTGTCATTGAAGTCGTTATTGTCGTATTTTGTATCATTTAATTATATTATACAAACACAAAAAATTTGGATATTCAAGATACTTAAAATATTTATAAGGTGTTAGGTCAACAATTTACAAAAAAATATATAATACAAATAAATAAAATACACAAAATGTGAAACTCACACGTGCATGATTTTTATTATTAACTAGTTAAGAATATATCCTTATTTTTAAATTCAACCTATAAAGTTTTACAATTTACTTCTGTTTTTCTTTTTGGCAATTTAGACTAGATTTTTTTTTTTTTTTTTTTTTTTCTACAACAAATTTGTAAGACGAATTATCATAATGTTGTGAGGCTTATTGATCAAAGTGAGTTATTAAGTTTTTATTTCAGGCATATTTATAATTGTTCGAATCGTGTAATTATCGATTATAGATAATGATAACCAACCCAAACAAATTCGATTATATATAATTCAATTTCGTGACGATCATAAGATGAAAGTTCATATTCATAAGTAGAAAATTCAATTGGTAACTTACATCTTCTAAGATGTTTGAATTTGACATTAGACCTGGTCAAAGATGACAACTTATTAGAAAGACCAAATACTTAGTCAAGTCAACTTTACTTATCTTAAACAAGAGACTATTTACGTGTTTTACATTATAAAGGACACATGCACCACAAACATACATATACATAAACAGGAACCATTATCCAAAGAGAAAAGCTACCCGCTTAACGCGTAGTCGCAGACGTTATGTCTTCTTCAATCCATCCATTGATGACTTACCACCAAATGTCATGGTCGATATTCTTTCAAGGCTTCCTGTCAAGACAATCATCCACTGCAAGTGTGTATGCAAAAGTGGCGGAATATAGTTTTGGACTCGTATTTTGCTAATTATCACCTCTCAAGATCACCTAAGGGCCTCATGATTCAGCATAACTATGAAGAACATATGGGCGGTTACTCTAAACCAAATGTTTTGAAGTGGGTGGAGATAGAAGACGAACAAGATTACCACCGTTTGCATCATGACCCTGTCATGTGTCTTGATCTAAATCTTGCACCTATATTCCAAGAGGCTCAATTACTTCAAGTGGGGTCCGTCAATGGTTTGATCTGCTTGTGGGAGTATCGTCCAGGTGATAACACTTATATATGCAATCCGATCACTAGAGAATATATGATCCTTCCTAGGCAACAATACTACAGAGAAGGTTATGCCACAATTGTTTATGGCTTTGGAGTCGGTTTACGTACTAAGGAATACAAAGTGATACGTATTTTTGAAGGGATATACCCCAGACCAAACTTCACAATCTAGACCAAGTCTATTAGAAGCTGAAGTTTACACCCTTGGCACGGGCCAATGGCGAAGTCTGGGTCATATCCCTTACTGGCTTATGGGATATTTTGGGCCTTTTCTAAATGGTCATGTTCATTGGATTGTTGTTGACAAGGACTCCCCTGAAAAGCTTTGTGCTTTTGATTTCGACAGCGAGACATTTAAGTTATTTCCTTCTCCTCCTTGTGAAGCAGTTGAAGAAAGTAGGGTCCATTTCAGCAGTTTGGGTGTCCTAAATGGATGTTTATCTCAATCAGACACCTATGATTTTTCTCAATTCACGATATGGGTGATGAAGGAATACGGGATCAAGAAATCATGGCATAGAGAAGTGGTGATCAAGGAAGGTATTAGCCCTGATCTAGATTGGATTATGTGGGAACCTATGTATCTACTAGAGGGTTTAAAAGATGGCACAATTCTGATGGTGTATTATGAAGACAAATTGTTGGCGTATGATCCTCACACGAAAACAGTTGAAGACACGGAAATTTTAAACGGTACTTGTTTGGGTTGACTTATCGTCCTGGATTTCTCAGACTTCAGAACTTCAAGTTAGAGACAGTTCACATGTTCTGAAGTTCAACGCCTATACAATAATTAACGTAACAAGTTAGTAGTCCGGGGAAATATGAATGAACTCGATCACACAAGTATCGGGATTAAACTTCTTTGATTGTGTATTACAAAGATGAATTGTCAATATATGTATTTTCTGGAAATGAGCAAAACGTTCTCAAAAGTGTATTTGGATTGTCAAATCTATATATAAATTCTTAGACGTGTCTAGCTGGTTTGTATTCCCATTTAATCTATTCTAAACTAGGCCAAAATTGATATTTCAAACGTGAACTCTGTTTTCTCGGACGTGACACAAAGTTCTTTTGCGGGTAAAAGTTTTACGAAATAAATATTTTATTTTAGAAAAAAAAAAAAGAAAAAAAAGCGCATATTTGTCATGTACCTAAGCTTATGTACAAAACCATCTCCAAACTACGTTTTATTATTTCAAATATATCAAGACTACATCATATTTGATTAAAGAAAGTCAAAATAAGCTTGCATTACTTTTGTTTAATGAACAAACTCATTTTTTTCTTTTTTTCAAAATCTAGTTTGTACCTTGTGAACAACTTCCTTTATTGATATTAACTTGAATCTATATGATAGTTGTTGATTTGGCATTTTGGCGTAGAGTAGTATGTATTGTTACACCCCGTTTCCGGCTTGACCGATTTTAAAAACTTTAGACGTGAAAAGCGTTGATTATAGCGGACTCACAATAAACACTTTATTAAACGTAATGTTTGACCCTTTAAAATACTTTACATGAACATATATACGAAAACCCTTTCAAAACATTTCACATAATTACTACAACACATATCAAACACCCTTCTGTGACCCCAATACGCCGTATTCATATAACGGGATATGTCGTACTGGATCTGAGGTCCATACGCCTTATCACCCCAAGGTGATACACCATATCACTATAACTACTTAAGACGCCGTATCCATATAATGGATACGCTGTATCAGACCATCTGAGACAGAACATCAGCAAGAAAACCTGCATAAGCTCAACTTACAATAAAGCATACTTTGATTCCATTTCCATGTTATAATCTTTACAAAACATCATCCGTTTATCATGTAAACCAAAACCATTCATACTATAACACTTACACGCTACTTGACCAGTTATAACCCAAAATGGGTACAATTAAGCGTTAATCCAAACACCCCTTTAATTCATAACTCATATACTTAACCATTTACATTACACGCCATTTGAAATCCCAATTACTTTATCAACCATAACATACATTATGACACTTAACGACACATTTAAAGACTCACTGGGTACAACATTGTCATAGATCTCAGATTATACCTAGCTCCTACTTTCTTACCAAATCCTTATAACTTCCATACTTCCATTACTAAGCCGTAATCCACATATTACCTTCTTCACGCATAACCTACAAAACGTTGATAACTTAAACCATAAGCATAAAGCTTAGTAAGTAAAGCGGATATAACTTAACATCATACATCAAACATATATTACACATCATAGCCATTCATTCTTCCACAACATTAAACTCAAACGCATGCCTTAAGCCTCTTAAGCATCACCATTCATTCTCTAACCAACTTCCAACCTATTCTATCATTCTTTGCTAGTTATGCCAAACTAGCCTTATGATCTAATTACACATAATCACATACACATCAAGTCATACAATAATCTTAACATCAACAACACATAACATATAATGCATTGAAATCCATATAACATCAACTTATAACCGGTTTACTTACCTTGATTCCAAGCTAAGCTAACATTCATAAATCCATCAAAGTCATCATCATCCTTATCACCATCATCATCATGATCATCATCATCATGATCATCATCATCATGATCATCATCATCATGATCATCATCATCCTAGCTCATCATCATCATACACATAAACACTTAACATATACTCAATTAACCATAATCAATGGTTTATACAACCATTAACTTACTTCTAACACCTGCAGTCCTCATATAATCATATATTGATTATATGATAACCAATCCCATCATATTCTAACTTAAACCCATTATAAACTCATCTCATAATCATCATTACCCTTTAATTTATCTTAAAACACCATTTATCCATTAATCCCAAGTTAGGGTTTACAACCTTAACTTCTCAATTCATCCAATAACACTAATAATTATGTGGAAAACTAGAAGGGGGTTGAATAGTTTTACCAATTTAAAACTTCCTTTCAAATATTTAGATCGACTTATGTCAATCTATTTGTTTATGTTGGACGTTGATAGATAGATATATAACAGTGTAATGAAAGATAAAGAGTAAGAAGCACATCACCACGACACAAGTATTTATAGTGGTTCGGCTACAAGGACACCTTCCTTGCCCTACTCCAATCCCCAAGTCACCTACTTGAGAGTTCGTAAGCACTACACCAACTCCTTATGGCGGAGAAGCCTTCACAACATCGCTTAACCTTTTTCCGGTACAAAGCTAGATACCGAGTTCTTTCACACCAAGGCGAACCACACCTAACACTACGTCGCCTACCCTTTATACGGTGCTAGGCTAACCACCGAGTTCTTTCACACCTTAGGAGAACTAATCCTTCACAACGTCGCCTACCCTTTATTAGGTACTAGGCTAAGCACCTAGTTCCATTACTATGGAGGAACTACTACCCTTCACGACACAACACCTATTATCAAGGAGATCTACTCCTTGTTACAACACCGTCAAGGATATCACCATCCTTGTAAATAAACAAATACTTATATGTATAACGATGCACCTCATCGATTATACGATCTAAGCATTCTTCCCAAATGCTACTTGATTTGATTCTTTGGCATCCTTCACTAATGCCTTTGACACAACGCAGCAACCTTCACTAATGCCTTCGTCTCGACACCTTTAGCATTCTTCACTAATGCTTTGACACGAATGATGAGCATCTTTCACTAATGCTTGCATCTTTACACTTTCGGCATTCTTCACTAATGCCTTCAACCCAACGTCTATGGAGAAAGGTAGATCTATCAACAAGAGAACCTTCGTTGTCTTGATGATGACGAGCATGGCAACTCATGGACTTGAGCTTGCACGTCTTCAAGTGGTGATCTTTCCTTTAGGAGGAACCTAGTAGATCACACTAAAACAAAAGACAAACTACATAGATCACTTAGATATGAGGTTAGAGGGTTAGAATACTTTGGGAAGTATATATGAAAAGCACACTTAGAGAGGAAGAAATGGCTCTCTATTTATAAAGGAAATTCTCTTCTTTCCCGGATCCCACGGATCTCACCACAAGGATCCGACTAGCACAAAGCTAGGGATCCGTGGTCCGCTCCTCTTTGCCCATGGGTATTTTGGGTTATGGGTCATGGGTCATGGGTTATGGGTTGATCCATGGTTTTCTTTCTAGATACAATGAACTTGGTTAAGTGGTATATATAAAACCATGGGTTATGGGTCAAAACCATTTGCTAGTATTTACCCATTTAGTATATACTTGTATTTACCCAATTTAGCATACACTTAGTTTTTACCCATTTTAGTATACTTAGTTTAAGTATATATTTAACCCAATATGTAAACACTAGTTGTTGTACATATTTATCTAAATCATAAAATCACTTATACTTGTTTTAGTGTTTTATGTGAAAGCGTAAGTGTGTTAGAAAACTATTAACTCAAACTATTTACGTTACTCTATTTGTTTCGTTAAAATGATTTTATATTTGTTATCGACAAAACATTAGAAGATCGTAAAATATAAATAAACGTTTTCACGGCTTATTTGTATTAACAAATTAAACATCACTTACCTTATGATAATCCATGTTAAAGACTAACCCATTAAGTTTACATCTTCAAACCATCACATCATCACCTTCAGCTTCCATTTATTCCTTCTCCTTCTCTCTAAACTGACACCCAACTTATACACACTCTTCTCTTACAGGAGAGTGTGGAAACTTATAGATAAATCGAGAAGCTTGTAGCTAAAAGAGCATTTCTGTCATTTATGCTTACTTTAGACCGATACGCCGTATCCACTATTATAGTTACGCCGTGTCCATACTAAACCATCTATACTCCGTATTCCTTCACCTAGGTACGCAATATCCAAGCCAAACTACATACGCAGATGTAACTTAACCAATACGTCGTATTGGCACTAAAACCGGTTTGTTCTAATTTTCATAACATTCGATACGTTGTATACATAATCCTAGATACGCCGTATCCATGCTAATAATAGTCCACACTTGTACCATACCACCATATCTCCTTAGTCAAACATACAAAGACCCGATCAATTCCATCTAGGGTGGGGCCTATTTGTATCCGAGAAACGGGTGTTACATGTATCCCGTTATTTGCTTATGTAAGTTAATTGTTGTCACTTTGATGTTATGTAGCTTATTATTATCGTGAGAGTTTGATTGTATTTATTAGTTATTATTGTTTGCTAGCTTGTAATTGTGTGTTATGATGGTTTTCATGTCGTCAGCTACTTTTGTACGATTCGAAAGATAAAAATTAGTTTTTAGTCTACTAGAACAATAATTCTTAGTTATGTTTGTTTTATGTGAATGCATACTATGTTATCGCATGACAGTTTTCTAGCTACACGTTTCTTTAACATGTGCAATGTTACATTATGAAATATATATGTGCGAAGAAGATTGTGCAATTTGTATTATTTGGCATGACCGTTAGACCATCCACGTCAATGATGATGCGAAAAATATAGAAAATCATGAGTTTCTTTAAAGATGATCTAGTTTGTTCTCGTGAAGTTGATTATTTACTTCTCACCATTAAATACAAACAAGGACTTGATTCCTCAAAATTTTGGAAAATATGAAACGACATCTATGAAGGCCTATACATGTGCCACGTGGATCATTTTGATTTCTAAAATCGATGCATTGTAGGGTGTTCATCGGTTCAATTCTCGGGTTAATCGGTTTATTCCGTTCGGTTTGTTCGGTTAATTATTTTTGGCCATAACCGAAAACCGAACCGAATCGAAAATATATGTGACCAAACCGAACGAGAACCGAACGAAGTTCGGTTCGGTTATGGGTCAAAACCAAAACCAATTTATATATATTTTAATTTAATTAAATAGATTTTAGCAAAAAAAGTTATTTCAAGCATAAAAAGTGTTTTTTTATGTTAGGATAAAATTTTAATGGTCTTTTGTATATATAAATATAAAAAAATATATATATATTAAATATATAAAGTGTTTTTTAAATATAAATATATATATATATATATATATATATATATATATATATATATATATATATATATATATATATATATATATATACTCCTTTATAAAGGGTTTGGGACATTCTAAATATAGTAGTCTTAAAATTTTAAGACCAAAACATTTCCATCAAAAGAAAGTTAATTTGTTAAGCATACATATAAATTTAAAAATAATTAATGTCTTAAATTTTCATACTTGTAACATCCTCCAATATTGATGCATCTCATTTAAACCATATGAAGACATGTAAAAAATGTAATAAATTAAAATAATAATACCGTATGCGCACTTACCCATCTTTCTTTTCAATATCAAAAATACCCATCCATGTCGGGTATATATTTTCACTATATACACGACATGGACGTGTATGGCCACAAATGATTATTGCAAATAAATTTGTAGCATGTCGGGTACAAAAGGACGTCTATACACGACATGCCTTTTTTTTATTCTTACCAATCTCATCTAGTGTGAAAAACATACACGACATGGTGAAAACATACACGACATGGGTCAATCTTTGGGGCATGTCGGTACCATTCAATAAAATACGACATGGGTCAATACTTGGACAAAGTTTAGGGGCATGTCGGGTACCATTCAAGAAAATACACGAGATGGGAAAAAGACAAAGGCCATGTCGTGTATAGAGGATGGAAATACACGACACACATATTTTGCATTCTCATTTCAAGCCCTAGACAATGTCGTGTAATATAATACCCTATACACGACATGTTTTAGGGTTTTCTACGACACATGTTTTGTTTTAGGGTTTTGTTTACATGGTGAATTACAATAGAATTTCTATATGTATAGACTTAGAAACACATATCTATATCTCACACATAAAATCTTTTCAATATAATGGTTAATGTATTTTCACTTGTGTAGTATACAAATCCTTTAAACATTAAATTTTTTCATAGTTTTTTTAAAATGATGGGAAAAAAGTACGTACTTAAATATATGTGAATGGTTAGATATACGGTTTTTAATTTATCTTGTGTTTAGAACTAAAAAAGTACGTACTTGAAAACATTCTGGAAGCATTTACAAAATTGTAAAAAGAGTTCATATGAAAGTCATTGATTAGTCATGTCAATGTCATATTTCGTGTTAAATTGTAAGCAACAACGACATTGTCAGTGAGTTGTCATATCAATGTTCGTACTTAAAAATGTCGTATTTGTATAAAATTGTAAGCATACACGACATTGTCATGATTTGTCAAATCAATGTTAGTTCTTAAAATGTCATATTTCGTGTAAATTTGAAAGCATATACGACATTGTCGATGAGTTGTCATATCGACATTGTCATTTATAACCTACCTTATAGCCTACCTTAGAATTGAAATAAACATAGATTTATTACTTCTCTAGGGTAGCCATGAATTCAAATATTAAGAAGTTCAAGTGTGTATTACATTTTGATGATCATGTAAATGATTATGTTTTGGTGATCATCCATTTGTACTTTACGAAATAAGGTGGTTGTGGAAATACATACTAGCATAACATAAACATGACATATGTTACAAAATCAAACCAATGTAAGAAAACAACATAAAAAGGTACTACTTAGTTTACAAACCAAATAAATTAAACCAACTATTATTCGATGGTGAGTGTTTTGATCATTTAAATCTTTGAGAGGCGTAAGGTTGGGAGTCGTATTGGTCATAACACGGATACGGGTTTTGATGATCATTTTGTTCATGACTTGGTTGACCTTGGTCATATGGGTCATTGTGTAAAACATTTGATCATATGGTTGTGGTGAGTATGTGTTTTGTTCGAACAGTTGCGTTGGGTATGAGTCATAATTAGGAAGCGTGATCAAGTGTTTGAGTCGGGTATGAGTTGGCCGTAGGTGTATTTTCGGGATGCTCGTTAACCGACTTTTTTTTCTTTGGGTATTCTTTCCGTTTTAGTGGTGGAAGACAAATGGTTTTTTGCATTGCCCACGTTTGTGGCCTGCTTCACCACACCTACCACAATGTTTAACTTGTGGTTCCTCACCCTGAGATCGTATACGGTCAGTATTTTTTGGCCGACCAGGTTGTGGGTTGTCCATTCGTGGAGGAGTGATGGGTTGTATATACCCTGGATAATCCCATTCGTGAAACTCTCCTACAAAATTAACCGACTCTGCGTACGTCGCCTGGTATATTGGTTTTTTAAACCAATGTTGAACAAATTGCACACAATCCGTTTGATTCAAAACCTAGTAACAAAGAATAACGTGACCACAAGGTATGCTTGGGAAAGCGCCATTTGCGGCATTCACATGACATGTTCTCTAAGTTCACTTCACGATTGTATCGCCCATCATAAACCCGGAACCGACTTGCATTAACCCCATATACACTCCAAGTTGCGCTTTTATTTTCCTTGTATCCACCTTATGGGCACCCAATCTGTGATTTCATACTTCATTTTCATTTGCATGAACACAAAGGCGTGAATAAGTTTCTTTGTAGTAAACAAAACCATTTAAAAATATATTTTCTTTTGGAAGATAAATACCGCACTTGTCGCCGTTTATAATACCAATCTTGCACCATTGATCGATATTGCTCAGTCAACATTGTGATTGGAAGCTTCCTTGATTTTACAGTACAAGCATTAACAGACTCAACGCTGTTTGATGTACAATAATTGTAACGATTGCGTGGGCAATACGCTCTGGACCATCTTTGCACATCTGCTTCAAGTAACTTGTTGTACGCCTCAGGCTCAATAGCATGTAGAATTTGCATCTGACTATCAAATTCTTCAGGTGTATACGCTTTGCATATGCTCCAATATAGCCCCTTTGTTTTTTTTTTTTTTAACGAAATGTTCATCAAAAGATGACGACAACAAATACCATGAAACGCCAATGGGTATTCATTGCGTCTCGCTAACGCAATGGCGGGATGCCTATCGATATTATAACCAAATCCTGGTTATCACCTATGCATTCTTTAAGTACGGAAAACCACCATGACCAACATTCACCGGTCTCCCTCTCGCATATACCGTAAGCAATTGGCACAATTTGGTTGTTTCCATCCATGCCTCTCGCTAACAAGTTTGTTTGTATACACCCTTTGTATACACCCTTTAAATGAGCCCCGTCGACTATAAGCAGAGGGCGGAGATGTTGCACGAACGTACAAATCTACAAAAAAATAATTGTAAACACACGTTATAATAAATTTACAATAATTATTTCATGTTTATTTATTTAAAAAAATATGCATGTGATAGTTGTAAATACTTACTGAAACACCAATGGCAACGAATAACATCTCGAAAACTCCTGTTTCGTTTGTCTTGATACGTGTGATAGTGCCTGGGTTTTTTTTTTTCTAGATTGTGACAATAGTCTGGTACAATTCATCACAAAGTCCTTACTGAAGAGGCGGGTTACAAAAGTCTATCAAAGTCGGACTGTGTTGGTACCGTAATGTTTACGTGTTTACCCCAAAATCAACACCCCTTCTCTTAACATTACATTGAGGAACATGGTTCTTGTTTTCGACAAGGATACATTTTTATTGGATGAATCTTTACATATTCATCTCCTACTTTTAGGTAATGTTATCTATGTAATGTTTATCTAACTCAACGTCATCTATATGTAATGTTGATTTACTTGAATAAAAGTTTGAATTAACATCAAATATAAGTTAAACATATAATATAAAAATATATACAACTTCCATTAAAATCACTCTCAATCATATCCACAAGAACTAGTCTCCTCATAGCGACAATCGTAAAACATCTTAGAGATACTATATCTAATAGTCTTGAAAAAGCCTTCAACATCATAACTCCATTGTGGTGGAAACTTACCGATAACAAACTCATGCATGAGCCAACAAGTGATGACTCCACAATCGTGAGTGTTAGTTTGGTGTGGGATCGGAAATTGTTGGTTGTTGTAACGAATTTGAAATTGTAGAAAAGGACGTCCGGTTCTTGTGAAATGTCCTACCTCTTCTAAACATTTGTTAACAACTCCGGTCCATTCTAGAACATACTCAGTAAATAATCACTACGCTCCGTGCTAGGCAAAGAGTCGTGAACCGTAAAGGTGGATGACACTAGATCAATAACCGCTTTGTGACCCAATGATTCCTCCTCGCATTCATCGGCATCACCACCTGCGTCGAAAATGTATTCAAATATATACACTTAAATAAACTAGTAAAGCGTAATTTATGAGAAAAATTAATTATAGGTTGAAACACATTTACTTACCCATGTTACTTGATCCCATGAAGGTACAATGACATGCTACCATCTAATGTTCCCATAATCGAAGGAGCTATCGAAAGCATGGGTACTCTACCACCATTATCGTGGGGTAAGTGGATGATGTCCATGATGGCGACCTTTGTCAATGGCGCGCCATCTTGCCTTCTTCTTATTAATAGCTCAACCCAACAATTCATTTCTTTGAGTCAAGAGATTAAACAAAATCATTTACGCTCTTCAAACTAATATAATCTAAACTTTTAAAAACATAACACTATACTTACGCCGTCGAGACAACCAACCAATTTGACCGGTACTCTGGATCGGTCCGTTCTTGTATAATTCGAAGTAGTTGTTGAAAGAAGGTAAGCTCGCTACCCAACCCTTTGGATGGCGGTCAAGGTATATCGGGATGGGTTTAATAGAAATTCCTCCAACTAACATAACGCACGCCTCATTGAAAAACAAACGATAAAATACAATATCAAACATTGTTAATTAGCAACTTCATGTTAATAAATTTTAAGGGTCCAGTATACCTTATTAGGGTCAATATTATAAACTGCAACAGGTCCGACACGACGACTACCAAAACAGGCAACACCACCAGCATACTCTTTATACTCATGAACCGCTTGTTCTTCCAAATTAAATGCTAGAATGTTCGAGGTACTCTTTTTTTGCGTCTTCTTAGCGGCACGTTTCTTAGGCAAGATTGTGGTTGGCCCCTGTTCGGTGTAAGGATATTGCAGACATTTACCCGGACGACAATCCCTCTTTGGTCGCTCGATCGCATCCTTAAAAAAAATAAACAATAAAAAATTTAAAAATCAATATAATTACTAATAACAATATTAACCATGAAATATTTTATGTAATTAATAGGTTACCGGGACGTCGACACCTACGTCATAGGCGTGAGATGGACTTGCCTCATAATCAACAGGCGTGGCAAAAGAGCCAAACCCAAGTGGCGTACGGGTAGCCGTATGTCCGGTGGAGGGAAGCCATGATGGACCAGTAGACTTTAACGGCGGTGTAGGTACATGAACACCGTGAAGAACGAGTCATTCGGTGGATCGCCAAATGGACGGTCGGCATTTGGTATTCTCGAATGAAAATTATAATGTAGAGTTGGTTATTTTCAAACATATTTAAATATAAAAAAGATAAAAGCACGTAAACCTACTTAAGTGTTTTGAGTAACAATAAATAAATTAACGTAAGCTACTTACCCCAAAATCGCCACCAAAAAATCGTGGATCAAGTTGTTTGAACTTCAAGTCATGTTCTTGTAACTTCGCCTCAAGTGCCTTCATCTGCTGTATAATTTCCGGTGCAATAGAATCGTAAATAGGTTCGTTTAGTGGAGGCTTTTTCGATGGAATTGAGGTCGAATTCCCAGCAAAATAGGCTCTACTTTGAGCCCACCACTCGATATTTTGCTCATAGTCATCCGGCATAAGCCTCATCAAAGGTGGGTTTACCTTTAAAAAATATGGACAATATACACAACATTAATAAAAACCAACAATAAATTATAATCATATTGTAAGAAACTAAGGTCATATTTCAAACTCACATTCAATTGGTCATCCAAAACCGGTCTATAGACTCTCTAAATACCACGTTTCTATAGCTCCACGTAATTGATCGGGATACAACTGTTTATGACAAAAAAGTTGGGGTCGCACCATGGGGAAACACTCCAATATCCACGTCGTAAAAGGAAAATTTGTTTTAAATTTGTTAACGATATACATATACATGAACTTTGTAAATTTATATATCACATACCTTGAAGGCCCATATAAAGCCATTCAAATTGTACTTAGGAAGTTTAGTAGGATCCTCCCCTCGGCAAAGTGCTTTGCCTGCGCTTATTCTTTGCATCCTTAAGATAATTGTACAAGGTTGGCATACGTAAGACCCCACGGAACACATTCCATGCATCTATATCCTCCACTAACCTAAATACAAAATCGTCGACTACATTACTAAGCTCGGTCCCTTTTAACACCAACACTAACACGGCTATCAAACAAAGACCAACAAACATCTTCGTCGCTCAAACGGCTCAACAACTTAATGTCTAGCGACGGAACACATCACCAACTTTTATTTTGAAGAATCGGTTGACGAAGGAACACTCGTCTCCTAAAGGAATAGGTCCAACTTCATAATCCTTTCTAAAACTGTTCCAAATCTTAGACCAAGTAACTAGGCGTAATTCCTCCTACCAAACCGAACCTCAACCTCACCCACCCGATTAATATCACGTATACGATATCTCGGAGGAACAATATTTGTATCTCCCTACACATGGCACTTGGTGGCATATGAAATAATGTACTAACACGCCGAGACTCTTGCATTTTGGCAAATCTAACAACCAACCAAAACATGTATCTCTAAATAATGTTTCCTAGGGTGTTCACAATCATACTTTTAATAGCACTAATCACGGATAACCTACTCCTACATGTAATTTGGGCAGGATAATCCTAAAATAAATAAACATATATTAATACACATGTACGTAACAAATAAAAAAAAATACAAGTGTAAAGGAAAAAAATTGCGAAATACCCGGTGACCTTCCATATTCACAGCCATATCCACCACCACACAGCACCACCACTGCACCACCAACATTTTTTTTATAACCGCCACTAAACCACCAAACTCACAAACTACTTCAACGGCACCACTACAAAACCACCAAACTCACGCACCACAATGTAACCACCACAATGTTACCACCACCATACCATGATGAACAAGATGTCGTGTATATTGGTGATGAAGAAGATGTATATTCTTTCAAGATAAAGTGAAGAAGATGTCGTGTATGTTGTTCCTCATATATGTGATGAAGAAGATGTAGTTTGAATGAACTTGCAATAACAATGATACACGACATCGTGTATATATTCAAGCTTTGAATGAAGTCCATTGAATCATCAAATCAACTTTTAATTTGCAAGAACATTATTGCAAGAACATTGAATCATCAAATCAACCTTTTAATATTTGCTCTTTCCCAATGCTAAGAGATAACCCTAGATAACCCTAAACCCTCTATACCCTTTAACGTTTGCATGCTTTTTTTCCATCTCGTGTATTTTGATGCATAATAATACCGACATGTCCTCTATACACGACATGAGCATGTGTATCTCCCATCTCGTGTATTTTCTTGAATGGTACCCTAAACTTTGTCCAATTATTGACCATGTCGTGTATTTTATTGCATGGTACCTAAACTTTGTCCAATTATTTGACCATGTCGTGTATGTTATTGAATGGTACCCGACATGCCCCTAAACATTGTCCAAAGATTGACCCATGTCGTGTATGTTTTCACCATGTCGTGTATGTTTTTCACACTAGATGGGGTTGGTAAGAATAAAAAAAAGGCATGTCGTGTATAGACGTCCTTTTGTACCCGACATGCTACAAATTTATTTGCAAGAATCATTTGTGGCCATACACGTCCATGTCGTGTATATAGTGAAAATATATACCCGACATGGATGGGTATTTTTGATATTGAAAAGAAAGATGGGTAAGTGCAGACAAGATATTATGATTTTGGGTAGTACAGTAATTTTCACTACAAAAAAACTCAACGTCTGTAACATCAAAAAAGGTAATGTCAAAATTTACGTCATTTACAGTATTTTTGTTTACTCGTTTTATAGTCCTTGAATTGTATATTGGATCTCATAGGTTTTCTGATTCGACCCACGTACTTTGTTTGGGCCTTTATATATATAGAAAGTAGTACACACTAATTTTGACGGAGTATAAACCTAGTCAAAGATGGCAACTTAGAAAGACAAATATATTAGCCAAGTCAATTATACTTGTCTTCCAAATAAGAGACTTTAAATTTTCTATGTTTCTTCATTATAAAAACAGGTGAACCACAAACACATACACCACCCACAAGCAAATTAACTTTAGCCTCTTTTACCCGCAGATTATGTCTTCTTACAAAACAATCATGCAAGACTTACCAGAAAATGTCGTGGTCGATATTCTCTCAAGACTTCCGGTCAAGACGATCATCAACTGCAAATGTGTTTGTAAAAAGTGGTGCGATCTAGTTTCCGACACTTACTTTGTGAATATTCACCTCCCTAGATCACCTGCCGGACTCATGATTCATCATAACGATGAAAAAATGCAACTGGCTATAGACCAGGAATTTTGAAGTGGGTCGAGATAGAAGACGAGCCAGATCATCATCATTTTCACCATGATCCTATCATGAGTTTAGATCTTGATCTTGCAACCATTTTCCAAGAGTCTCAAATACTGCTGGTTGGCTCGGTTAATGGTTTGATCTGCTTGTGGCAGTTTGGTCCAAGACTTGATAACACTTACATATGTAATCCAATTACAAGAGAATATATGATCCTCCTAGGCAACAATACTACAGACAGGGTTATGCGATAATTGTGTATGGTTTTGGAATTGGTATACAAACAAAGGAATACAAAGTGATACGGACTTTTCAAGGGAATATACCGCCAGGCGATACTACCTCAGTATCTAGACCAAGTCTGTTAGAAGCCGAGGTTTACACCCTTGGCACGGGCCGATGGAGAAGTCTTGGTCGTGTCCCTTACTGGCTTAATGGATTTGATGGACCTTTTCTTAATGGTTATGCTCATTGGATAGTTATTGATCAGGACTCCCCTGAAAGGATTTGCACTTTTGATTTCGACAACGAGACATTTAAGCTATTTCCGTCTCCTCCTTGTGAAGCAATTGAAGAAAGTGAGCTCCATTTCCATAGTTTGGGAGTCCTAAATGGATGTTTATCACAATCTGAAACCTTAGATTCTCAGTTCACCATTTGGGTAATGAAGGAATACGGGATCAAGAAATCCTGGCATAAAGAGGTGGTGATCAAGCAAAGTATTAGTCCTGATCAAGGTTGGATTATGTGGGAACCTATGTATCTACTAGAGGGTTTAAAAGATGGTACAATTTTGATGGTCTGTTATAATGACACATTGTTGGCATATTGTCCCAGGAAGAAAACAGTTGAAGATACAGAAATTTTCGAACGATACTTCACTGCAATGACTTATCGTCCTAGCTTTGTTAAACTCCAAAACTTCGGATCAGAGAAAGTTCATGTCTTTTAAGTCTGGACGGGTTATTTATTTATTTATTTTTTACTTTAAATGTTTGAAAAATATATATTTACCGTTTGTGTAACCATTACAATTTAGACTACAATATTGCCAACATGTTGTACTGTATATACTGTAAGAGGGAAAGGATATGAACGGAATAATGTTTATTTGATTGATTGATTTCCAACATTACATTGTACTGATAAATGTTGATACACAGAATGTTTTAGACTCGGGCTTGAGCTTGTTACATAATATGGGCTAACACTCTCCTACAGTCCGAGCGGCAAAAGCACGAAAGCTCGGACTGTAGATTAAAAGCTAGTAAACAATAAAGTAAAACTAATAGATAATTTGTTGAAGAAGACATTCGACAGCAAGCGAAAGCATATCTTTAGCAGCAACAAACCGGATAAACCAAAGTATCCGTACAAATAGGATAAACCAAAGTATCATGACCAAATGGGATAAACCAAAGTATCCCTTACCAAACAGGATAAACCAAAGTATCCTGACCAAATAGGATAACCCAAAGTATCTCCTAAACTAAAACAAACGGGATAACCCAAAGTATCCCCGGCCTACAACTAAAACAAAAGAAATGACAACTAATGCTCATGCACTAACATCAAAAGAAATATGAGAAACGAAAGTTGGTTTTAAAACTTCAACCCCCAAAAATCTTTCGAACAAATGGGACGTGTTTTTTAAAAAAAAAAAAAACATAAAGATCCACCACCTATAATTTTTTTTTTTTTGTTTTTGTTTTTTTTTGTCTCTTTTTAATCTAAACACATTATGAAGCGAAAATCATATACTATCTAAAATAATACCCAACAATACCAATCCAAACACCAATACAAAAATCAAAACCCACTCAGACGAACAAAAAAAAAAAAAAAATGCAATTGATCTTAAAAGCATTCATGCGTGATCTTTGACTGACCAACAATAAATATCCCATCATGCATGCATGATCTTTGACCGAATGCTCCAATCAATATTTAGCAACCAAAATTTATTATGAGGGTTAATGCAAACCAATGACGGCAAAGGTGACAGAGGTTAAAAGGAGCCCTCCGAACCTCCGGCTTGTAGCCGGAGGCCGGAGACGGCGGCGAAAGAGTATAAAATTAGGGTTAGAGATTTAGGATCGTATGGCTGATACTATGTAAGAGGGAAAGGATATGAACCGAATAATGTTTATTTGATTGATTGATTTCCAACATTACATTGTACAGATAAATATTGATACACATAATGTTCTAGACTCGGGCTTGAGTCTGTTACATAATATGAGCTAACATATACTTCATCAAAAAAAAATTAAAATAGCTAATATCATAATTATGAAAAACTTTGAAACCAAGTGGTGGGCTTTTACATGGATAAGTAAGAAATGCGGGCTACAAGTAAGAAATGGTCACTTTAATGGATGCTTTTAATGTGATGGTGGTAGTGTTTACGCATAACACAAAAGCCAAAGCCTCACTGCAACAAGGATATATACTTGGTTCATACTCGCATAGTCTTAACATTAACAGGATTTTATGCACTACAAGAATGTTGAAGACGCTAAAAATCCAGATATGAATGACGCAAAATTTGATCACTTAATCTCTGTGACACACACATACATATATCTAATTCATAAGGCTGTATAAGTTGAGCTACATATTTACTTAAAAGGTTGATCACAAGCAATGCATAGACCAAGTTTGTTAGAAGCCGAGGTTTACACCCTTGGCACGGGCCAATGGAGAAGTCTTGGTCATGTCCCTTAATGAATTTGATGGCCCTTTTCTGAACGGTCATGCTCATTGGATCGTTCTTGTAAGGACTCCTGAAAATCTTTGTGTTTTTATTTCGACAATGAGACATTTAAGTTATTCCCTTCTCCTCCTTCTGAAGCAATTGAAGAAAGTCAAATTCATTTTTTTAGCGTGGGAGTCCTAAATGGATGTTTATCTCGATCAGACACCTTTGATTCTAAATTCACGATTTGGGTGATGAAGGAATACGGGATCAAGAAATCTTGGCATAGAGAAGTGGTGATCAAGCAACGTATTAGTCCTGATCTAGATTGGATTATGTGCGAACCTGTGTATCTGTTAGAGGGTTTAAAAGATGGTACAATTTTGATGGTCTATTATATAGTCACATTGTTGGCATATTGTCCAAGGAAGAAAACACACTAGTACAATCGACACTTCCGCCTACGACTTTTTCAACACCTTCCCGACGACATGGCGTAGGCATCGTTCGTTCCCGACGACGTGGCGTAGGCAACAGTTAGTCGGCTGAGCCTCGTAGGGAAAGTCCTTCCCGACGACAAAAATTAAACCTTCCCGACGCCAACGTGGGACCCACATTGTTTTCTGGTCAAAGTTTTTTGGTAGAAAACATATGTTGCCGACGACACGTCGTCGGCACCATATTACTAATTATGTAATTAGTTAGCAAAATTAAAACGTAATTAACTTATACCATTTGTTCCCGACGACAGGTCGTTGGTAAAATGATTAAAAAATAACATTTTTCAATATTTTCCCTACGCCATGGCGTCGGGATATTATTAAACTTGCATTAAGCCGCTTATTATGCCGACGCCATGGCGTAGGGAAAATATTGCCAAATGTTTTTTTTCCAATTTACCAACGACATGTCGTCGGGAAAGTACGTAAATATATGAAATGTTTATATTTTGGCGACGCCTAGTCGTCGGCAATATGAATCACATATGCCACAATATTGCAGCATTTTAGTAATTTCTCAGAATTTTTCCGGAAATTTTTCCGGAAAAATTCTACATAACCTGCACCTGCTGTTTTCAACCAAAACCTCTAAACCAATATGCCGATATCCCAAAACAACTCATAACGACTAAATCACATATATAATCGCTAAAAAGTTACAAATTATACAAAACATGTGATATTAACTACGCATCTAGGTTAAACATACACAAAAGTTGCTAAATCACCAATGTTCAAGTCACCAAAATGTTCAAAGTGTACAATGGCCAACATAAGGATGAGATGATCAAAAGCATAGTCTAAGCGGGTTTATACATCTACACAAAATAACCCGTAAATATACCTCCATCGATCTACTCGTCATCATCATCATGATCCGAGCCCCTCGTCAAGATCAAGATCAACACTACCGCCGCCACTCCCCGACCCGACGCCGATGTCGGGCTAACTGCTCATAAGCTCGGACCACCGATCGGGAGGATGAGTCTGCACAACCTTGAAGAACTCACTAACTCGGCGCCGAACGGCCTTCGACTCTTTGCCGCTCCTCTCTTCTTTTGAGGTCTGCGATCTTCTTGTCTTTGGCGGCCATCATCTCATCAATCTTTTCTTTGTCGCATTTAAGATGAACGCGAGACACAGGGGTAAAATCATCTTTCGCTCAAAACCCTACCCATACCGGCGACTTTTTCTCGCCGCTTGCCCTGAGAACAATGGCAAGTATCTCAACCTCCGTGTAGGGTCTCGCCAAGAGGGTTGTCCGCGCCTAAATCCCGTGAGGCGACACATCTCCTCCTACAAAAGTTGAAATATATATATATATATATATATATATATATATATATATATATATATATATATATATATATATATATATATATATATATATATATATATATATATTAGTCGTGTTAATTAGTACATTATGTAAATCAATAAAACAGTTAAAATGACTTAAAAAACAAATGGGTGAAACGTGTAATATAAAATACAAAGTTACTTATCACCAAACGTGTGCTAATAAGTAACTATGTCATTTATATTACACCCGTTTCACCCAATTTGACCCATTTTAGCATAACGTGTACATGTTTGGGCAAAAATGGGTCAAAACTTCTTAAATGACTTAAACAAACAAGAAAGTTACTTATTAGTGCATGTTTCGGCTAAAATGGGTGAAACGTGTGTAATATAAAATACAAAGTTACTTATCAGCCCAAACGTGTGCTAATAAGTAACTTTGCCGTTTATATTACACCCGTTTCACCCATTTTGACCCATTTTAGCATAACGTGTACTTATTTGGGCAAAAATGGGTCAAAACAAGTTAAATGACTTAAACAAACAAGAAAATTACTTATTAGTGCATGTTTCGGCTAAAATGGGTGAAACGTGTGTAATATAAAATACAAAGTTACTTATCAGCCCAAACGTGTGCTAATAAGTAACTTTGTCGTTTATATTACACCCGTTTCACCCATTTTGACCCATTTTAGCATAACGTGTACTTGTTTGGGCAAAAATGGGTCAAAACAAGTTAAATGACATAAACAAACAAGAAAGTTACTTATTAGTCCATGTTTCGGCTAAAATGGGTGAAACGTGTGTAATATAGAAGACAAAGTTACTCATTAGCCCAAACATGTGCTAATAAGTAACTTTGCCGTTTATATTACACCCGTTTCACCCATTTTGACTCATTTTAGCATAACGTAGATGTTTGGGCTAAAATGGGTCAAAATGGGTTAAATGAACTAAATAATAAATAAAATAAAAATAAAAAGACCGGTCTTACGTAATTGACACGAGCCTCGCCCCGAATCCACTCCCCGCTCTTGCAACGCCGGTCGTAATAGCTCAGATGAGGGACGGTACTCCGAGTCTCGCTCGTCTCAAATCAGATATACACATGCATATAAGATGAAACAAATTAAAACGACAAATCAAACACCATATATATAAAAACAATATGTAAAATAATCATAATGTGTCTTACGATTGATGTCGAGATGCGACCAATGACCGAGATCCATGCCTCGTGTGTACCTTATTCTTCTTCCCGTTCTCCTTGTTGATAGAGGCTCTTTTGACGTGCTTCTCATCCATGTAGTGCTCGATGTACTTCTCCACATCGATAGCTCCATGTTTGGAGGAGGGTTCCTAACATAATAAAAAAAACAGATAATTAACATATGTCAATTGCTAACATATTTAAAAAAACAACAAAAATATCAAAAACATAAGAATAATAAAAAAACTTACCTTCGGATCTCATTGACAGCGTCATACCCACCTCTATTAAGAAAGTGAGTTGCCTTGAAGGCGCTCTTGTTGTCCCGGTAGCGGTCAGCAAAATACTCGTTAAACGCCGCCTGGATTGTCCCCCACTGTTCAGAACGCCTCAAGGGCCCCAAATCAAACATTTCCTGCAATAAAAAAATAACTAAATTAGTTAATTAATATATATATATATATATATATATATATATATATATATATATATATATATATATATATATATATATATATATATATATATATATATATATATACATTCAAATATATAAACATGATAAGAAAACAATATAAACGGAAAATACATAACTGACCTCGATGCGTGGAAACATATGTGCCCTTTTTTCCAACTCGATCTTGGGCCACGACTCATAGCACAACGGGATCTCCCGAATGAGCTCGCCCACAAAGTTAGCAAACCATGCCGCGGTCTTGCCGACCGGATAGAGGGTCTTCAGGTCTTTGAAGTCTAGCTCGAGCAGCTGGGGGCCGAAATCATCCACGGCTTTCTTGAGCTTGACGTTTTTGTTGACAGAACGTACCTCCTTCCGGACGCCACCGGTGGCGCCACCCCTGCCGCCACCCCTGCCCCTGCCCCTACGAGGCTGTGAAGATCCTGCAAATTGAAGCAAGTGAAAACGTCATAAAATAACAAGTAACCAAATTCAAATGATTAAGCTTAAGTTTCTTTTAAAATAATCATGAAATTCTTACCACGATGACCGCTGCCAAGATCACGTGGAGGGGGTGGTGGGTCACCGGCACCGTCACCACCGTGACCACGGGCCACTGCTGCTGCCATCTGTAAAAGTACAAGTTGAATAACATATACATTTCATAAACAGATTAGTAAAAGCATCCACGCATTCATATACATACACATTAGTTGATTAGTACTAGATTAATAAAACCACAAACATGAACTATTATTTTCCACCATATGTGTACAAAATTCTCTTATATCATGTGTACAAGATTCTCTTATATTATTTCCACCATATTAGTATTAACTACAATTCAACGACAAAATAAAGAAACGAAGTAGTAGAAACATAGATCTTGCATGAGGTCATGTCGTAAGAAATCGAAAGATGTCGTGTAGATATACCATAACATAATCCAAGACACCAAGCAAAGGTATATGACAACTTATAAAATGAGTGCATACATATAATAATCATAAGCCTATAGTCTTAAAGCGGAAGATGCATCACTAACTTCATAACAAAGCTAAGCATAAGAGCCATCTTTGAGTAACTATAGTTTGACATGCTAAGGAACATATATCAAAAAAGAAATGCAAGCCAAAACATAGAAATTGAGCATACATATAATAATCATAGGCCTATAGTCTAAAAGCGAAGTTACATAACCAACTTCATAACAGGTTGGAGCAATAAATGTCAGTATGCAAGATTCGCATGCTACTATAAAGTTTTTTACCGTCTTTTATTTGGCCAAAGACATGAAAGACATAAAAATACTGCAACTCAAAGCAAATGCGATTCATGATTACTTAAACTAAAAATCTAGTGCTTTCTAATCAGAATGACTTAGACACATTATTTAATTGATTGTGTTGTGGTCACTTATGATTGATTAAGTTCCTACAAGAATCTATGTTATAAAATTACATGGATGACAAATGTTAGATCTTCGATTTCAACTCTATAAAGTTTCTAGTAACACTAGATCAAAAACTACAATTCAAGTCAAAAGATCTTTTACAATGTTCCCTATCTGCTACTGCTTAAACCGCTTATTCGCTACCGTTCACGACGACACGTCGTCGGGATAACAAAAGTTAAAAATAAATAAACATAAAAGAGAATACATTACCCTTTGTCTCGACTCTCGGCTCTCGGCTTTCGGCTCTCGACTCGCAAGGTCAGAACCAAAAAAAAAAAAAAAAAAAAAAAACCGATTACATTTAATTAAAAAAACATAATACTAATTAAACAAAAATCAAACCAATTAAAACATTTAAAAATTAAACAAACTAAAAAAAATAAAAATTTACTTACGTGATATGAGAAAAGAAGTGGTGGGGTGTTGAGGAAGAATAGAATTAATATGAGAGGGGTTGAGGATAAAAGAATTAATTGGGAGAGGGGAGGAGGGACGTGCACAGTGGTGCGAGTGGTGGTTTGTTGTGGAGGAGGAGACGGTGGTGCAGTGGAGGAGACGGTGGTGGTGGTGCGAGAGGTGTAGTGGTGGAAGAGATGAGATGGTGGTGGTTAACTGGTGATGTAGGCGCAGCTTATGAGATGGGGTGGAAGATGTGTTTTTTTTTTTATCTTTTCTAAGTGTGAGTAAAGCAGATACAGATCTGATATAAATTTATCAATTTACGTTACCGACGACGTGGAGTAGCTAAATATTATATATTTTTTATTTAACTTTATTCCCGACGACATGTCGTCTGGAATGAATTAACTTTTGTCGTTTTGTGTTTCGGCGGGACGTCTAAATTTTTTGGGGGGACGTCTAAATTTTTCGGGGGTAATATAGTATAAAAAGTACCGACGCCCCGTCGTCGGTATTATACAAATACACTTATTTTTTTATTTTTTTTTAATACAAATACTTTAATTTAATTTAAAAATAATAATAAAATTAAAAAAGCTATAAAAAAAATTAAAATATAAGTTCAATTTACACTTTTAAATAATTAAAAAAATTATGTAATATATATATAATTAAAATTTAAAATTAAACACTTTTAAATAATTAAAAATTTTTATTTGATACAATTATAAAAAAATATATTTTATATATAACTATTGAATGTATCTTTGAAGATAATATTTATCAGTGTTGCAAAAATCGGCCTAGGCGGACGATTAATCGGCGATTAATCGCTAGGCGGGGATTAACCGCCTCGATTTTCACTAATCGGCCTAATTAATCGGCTTGGTCAAAAATCGGTCAACAAAACGATTAATCGGCTAAAAATCGGCCAAAACGATTAAACGAACGAGTCTATGTGCTATGGTTATGCGTAACATGTTAAACGAGTGAGTCTAGGTGATATGGTTATACGTAACATGTTAAACGACCCGAGTCTAGGTGTTATGGTTATACGTAATGTGTTAAACGAACGAGTGTAGGTGCTATGGTTATACGTAACATGTTAAACGAATGCGTCTAGGTGTTATGGTTATACGTAACGTGTTAAACGAACGAGTCTAGGTGTTATGGTTATAGGTAACGTGTTAAACGACCGAGTGTAGGTGCTATGGTTATACGTAACGTGTTAAACGATCGAGTCTAGGTGTTATGGTTATACGTAACGTGTTAAACGAACGAGTGTAGGTGCTATGGTTATACGTAACGTGTTAAACGACCGAGTCTAGGTGCTATGGTTATACATAACATGTTAAACGAATGAGTCTAGGTGTTATGGTTATACGTAATATGTTAAATGACCGAGTCTAGGTGTTATGGTTATACGTAACGTGTTAAACGAACAAGTCTAGGTGTTATGGTTATACGTAACATGTTAAACGACCGAGTCTAGGTGCTATGGTTATACGTAACGTGTTAAACGAACAAGTCTAGGTGCTATGGTTATACGTAACATGTTAAACGAATGAGTCTAGGTGTTATGGTTATACGTAACGTGTTAAATGATCGAGTCTAGGTGCTATGGTTATACGTAACGTGTTAAACGACCGAGTCTAGGTGTTATGGTTATACGTAACGTGTTAAACGAACGAGTGTAGGTGCTATGGTTATACGTAACGTGTTAAACGACCGAGTCTAGGTGCTATGGTTATACATAACATGTTAAACGAATGAGTCTAGGTGTTATGTTTATACGTAATATGTTAAATGACCGAGTCTAGGTGTTATGGTTATACGTAACGTGTTAAACGAACAAGTCTAGGTGTTATGGTTATACGTAACATGTTAAACGACCGAGTCTAGGTGCTATGGTTATACGTAACGTGTTAAACGAACGAGTCTAGGTGCTATGGTTATACGTAACATGTAAAACGAACGAGTTTAGGTGTTATGGTTATACGTAACATGTTAAACGACCGAGTCTAGGTGTTATGGTTATACGTAACGTGTTAAACGCACAAGTATAGGTGCTATGGTTAAACGTAACGTGTTAAACGAACGAGTATAGGTGATATGGTTATACGTAACGTGTTAAACGACCAAGTCTAGGTGCTATGGTTATACGTAACGTGTTAAACGAACGAGTCTAGGTGCTATGGTTATACGTAACATGTTAAACGAAAGAGTCTAGGTGTTATGGTTATACGTAACGTGTTAAATGATCGAGTCTAGGTGCTATGGTTATACGTAACGTGTTAAACGACCGAGTCTAGGTGTTATGGTTATATGTAACGTGTTAAACGAACGAGTTTAGGTGTTCTGGTTATACGTAACATGTTAAACGACCGAGTCTGGGTGCTATGGTTATACGTAACGTGTTAAACGAACGAGTCTAGGTGCTATGGTTATACGTAACGTGTTAAACGACCGAGTCTAGGTGTTATGGTTATACGTAACGTGTTAAACGAACGAGTGTAGGTGCTATGGTTATACGTAACGTGTTAAACGACCGAGTCTAGGTGCTATGGTTATACATAACATGTTAAACGAATGAGTCTAGGTGTTATGTTTATCGTAATATGTTAAATGACCGAGTCTAGGTGTTATGGTTATCGTAACGTGTTAAACGAACAAGTCTAGGTGTTATGGTTATATCGTTACATGTTAAACGACCGAGTCTAGGTGCTATCGTTATACGTAACGTGTTAAAGCGAACGAGTCTAGGTGCTATGGTTATACGTAACATGTTAAACGAAAGAGTCTAGGTGTTATGGTTATACGTAACGTGTTAAATGATCGAGTCTAGGTGCTATGGTTATACGTAACGTGTTAAACGACCGAGTCTAGGTGTTATGGTTATAGGTAACGTGTTAAATGAATGAGTATAGGTGTTATGGTTATACGTAACATGTTAAATGACCGAGTCTAGGTGTTATGGTTATACGTAACGTGTTAAACGAACGAGTCTAGGTGTTATGGTTATACGTAACGTGTTAAACGACCGAGTCTAGGTGTTATGGTTATAGGTAACGTGTTAAACGACCGAGTGTAGGTGCTATGGTTATATGTAACGTGTTAAACGATCGAGTGTAGGTGTTATGGTTATAGGTAACGTGTTAAACGACCGAGTCTAGGTGCTATGGTTGTACGTAACGTGTTAAACGAACGAGTGTAGGTGCTATGGTTATACGTAACATGTTAAACGAATGAGTCTAGGTGTTATGGTTATACGTAACGTGTTAAACGACCGAGTCTAGGTGTTATGGTTATATGTAACGTGTTAAACGAACGAGTTTAGGTGTTATGGTTATACGTAACATGTTAAACGAGCGAGTCTAGGTGTTATGGTTATACGTAACGTGTTAAACGCACGAGTCTTGGTGCTATGGTTAAACGTAACGTGTTAAACGAACGAGTATAGGTGATATGGTTATACGTAACGTGTTAAATGACCAAGTCTAGGTGCTATGGTTATACGTAACGTGTTAAACGAACGAGTATAGGTGATATGGTTATACGTAATGTGTTAAATGACCGTGTCTAGGTGTTATGGTTATAGGAAACGTGTGAAACGACCGAGTCTAGGTGCTATGGTTATACGTAACATGTTAAACGAATGAGTCTAGGTGTTATGTTTGTACGTAACGTGTTAAACGACCGAGTCTAGGTGTTATGGTTATATGTAACGTGTTAAACGAACGAGTTTAGGTGTTATGGTTATACGTAACATGTTAAACGACCGAGTCTAGGTGCTATGGTTATACGTAACGTGTTAAACGAACGAGTCTAGGTGCTATGGTTATACGTAACGTGTTAAACGAACGAGTCTAGGTGTTATGGTTATACGTAACGTGTTAAACGACCGAGTCTAGGTGTTATGGTTATAGGTAACGTGTTAAACCAACGAGTGTAGGTGCTATGGTTATACGTAACGTGTTAAACGACCGAGTCTAGGTGCTATGGTTATACGTAACGTGTTAAACGAACGAGTATAGGTGCTATGGTTATACGTAACGTGTTAAACGACCGAGTCTAGGTGCTATGGTTATACGTAACATGTTAAATGAACGAATCTAGGTGTTAGGGTTATAGGTAACGTGTTAAACGAACGAGTGTAGGTGCTATGGTTATACGTAACGTGTTAAACGACCGAGTCTAGGTGCTATGGTTATACGTAAGGTGTTAAACGAACGAGTATAATCGGTTAGGTTAAACTGTAAAAAATAAAATTATACAAGTTTATTTAAAATTGAACACTTTTAAATAATTATACGTAACATGTGCAAATAAAATCAACATTAGTAAGATTATGTACGCAATCCACTCAGCAATTATATGAACTTGACTTTTATACTACTTTTAAATAATCTAAAATAATTTATGCAGGCAACTTTGCCAACGACTTGTCGTCGGCATAATAACAAAATAAATAACTATTTATACTATTGCCGACGACCTGGCGTCGGCATTGTTAAAACAAAATTGAATTGCATTAATCACACGCTAAACACCCAGTAATTATTTGGATTTATATTCCCGACGACCTGGCGTAGGGAATATATGAGCGCCAAAAGATCCCGCCAAAAAATTGCCTGAAATAACAAAGTCAAATTTGGTTTTTACATTGCCGACGACGTGTCGTCGGCATTATATTAACATAAATTTTCAACGCAACCCCGCCCCTGGTCAATAGTTTTTTCGTCGTGTAGCGTATATTGCCGACGCCACAGTGTCGTCGGCATTGTATTCGTCGCCTGTTCTCCTGATTCTTGTAGTGACAGTTGAAGACACAAAAATTTCCGACCGTTACTTAACTGCAATGACTTATAGTCCTAGCTTTGTTAAACTCCAGAACTTCGGATCAGAGAAAGTTCATGTCTTTTAAATCTGGACGGGTTATTTTCTTACTTTAAATATTTGAAAGATATATATTTACCGTATGTGTAACCATTACAATTTAAACAACGATATCGCCAACATGTTGGACTATATACTTCATCATTTTAAAACTAAAGTGGCTAAGATAATAATTATGAGAAACTTTGAAATCAAGTGTGGGCTCTTATGTGGATAAGTAAGAAATGCGGGATACAACTGAGAGACGCAAATCAAACATTAACAGGATTTTATGCACTCTACAAGAATATTGAAGAGGCTAAACAGCCAGATATGAATGACACAAACTTTGATCAGATAATCTCTGCATGTGACACACACATTCGTACGTATATCTAATTCATAAGGCTTGGTATGTTGAGCTGCATATTTATCAAAAGGTTGATCACATGCAATGAATAGATATATAGTCATTAGTCTAAATTTAATATAATCAAGCCTCAGATGTCTATTTTATAAGTTCAGGTAGCCAGTTCTCAACATGATATGCCCTGCAGTCCCTGCAGCCAGAACATTACAATAAACAGGAACCAGACGTTTAACAAAAAATAAAAATATATAAAAGTAAAAATAAAAAATAAAATCCTCGAAGAGAACATCAAGATAGTTCTTCCTGAGTTACATTATTCACCGGTAAAAAAATCCAGAACAAAACATCACATACATTAATCCATAAAGAAGTCGATATGAAATATTTGTTGAGTTTATGATATATAAAATATACTAAAAAATAAAGACATCAAGAGTACACAGCGGAAGACTTAAGATCATAACAAATAAATTAATTAACTGAAAGTATGCGTAACGTACCTCTTGCGAATATCAAATCCCTCGAGCAAAGCAAAACCACACTCGAGCAAAGCAAACCAAAGAAGTACTTATTGGTGTAAGAATAATGTCTTACAACCACGTTCTTGTACACACGAATTAACCAAACGAATCAAGCGATTGCTAGATCTAACACAAGTCCTCGTTTAAGAAAAACGAAACCAAACTCCCTTACTTTGGGGTGTTTGGCGAAATATGGACTAGAGAGAGAGAGAGAGAGATCTAGGGTTAATTCAATGCACAAGTTGTATGAAATGGTCGGCCACCTAGAACCTACCCTCCTTATATACTAGTAGGTAAAACTTAGAGGACAAGTTAGGGAACTAGGCCTTGGAGAGACCCCATGGCGGCCACCATGAAAGCCCAAAGCCCAATCCTTAACTTTTCCAAGTTTCCAATTCTAGTCCTTCTCTTTTCCATTTAACGGTCGTTAGTCATTTTCCGTTAAATACTTAACGATCGTTAACGGACTTAATGTGTAATAATTAATCGTAAACATAAACATTAATTATTAACTTTAATTCTCATTCGCTAATGTGTGCAATCCGTGGTCACGAGTTCGAATCCGGACATTCACATGTTTGTAAATATATACATTTCCAACAGCTCCCACTGGATATGTTTACAAAGCGTGAAATGACATTGGTTAGCGTCTAGCAACACGCCAATGCCCCGGTACAACTCGTGTATGGTTTTCTGGAGAAAACCAAGTTTGATGATTCATCATCATATTCATCCTTTGTTTCTAATACCATGTTAATAAGAATATGGATCTTACTCATTTCTTAATTAACTATTACATTTCTCGCTTTATGATTTATTAAGATTACCAATTCTTCTAAGCGAGAAGACCTTGGGTATGGCCATACAAACATCTTAACAATCCTACGAGGGGCCCAAGAGTATTATACTTCAAAATAAATTTGAAGGAAACAAATCCCATTTTGACTACAAGCGAGATTCATAAATTTCGCAACACTTCGAAAACAACCCTTATAACTACCGATTCGTGTAGCGTTAGATTGCTTCACAAAATGCACTACATCCATGACATATCTCTTGTATCTCAAGTCGAGGATAAATATCCATGATATACTTAATGACAAAGATCCATAAAGTATCATCATGTGGGTGGGATAAGTCCTATATTCAATTCATTGAATATCATCTGAAATTAGTCATGCTACGCATCAATATACTTTCAAGTATATTCTAACTAATACTCAGATTTGTCTTACTTCAATATCATTCCCATGTTATTGATTGACAATGGACTATTTAGAATAACTTAAGTTATTCAAGGATTTAAACATGCAAATATAGGACAACATCATAATAAATGAATAATAAACATAACAAAATACTTTATTTCATTTCAATAATAATGTTTACAACATCCTTTTATCTAAAATACTTAGTCACGAGATGGGCATGAAACTACTAGCTAAACGAAGTCCAAACTTATCGACAAATGATTAAGTTTTCACCGTGCAAGGCCTTAGTTAACGGATCCGCTAGGTTATCATCTGTGTGAACTTTGAGCAACTCAATTTCACCTATCTCGACTTGCTCTCGAACATAGTGATATTGTCTAGGATAGTGTCGGTGCCCTTCATGACTCCGGTTCATGGGCAAAAGTAATTGCGTTGAATTGTCACAATATACTTTAATAGGATTTTCAATCGACGGCATAACACCAAGCCCGAAACAAATTTCCTTGTCCAAACAACTTCCATGGCGACCTCGGGCCGCTATGTACTCACTTTACATAGCAGACATCATCGCAAGTGTTGTGCATTTCTTACTCTTCCAATCCACAGCACCTCCATTGATGACAAAATGTAACCCGTTTGAGACTTCGTATCATCTTTGTCACACTTCCGGGATGCATCGCGATAAATTGTAATGAGACGATTCGCTACGGATTTCCTCCATACACTATGAACATATCTCTTGTAGCCCTAAGGTACTTTAGAATATGCTTAACAATGATCCGATGAATTTCACCGGATTCGTTGATACCGACCGTCAAGTTTTGAGCAAACGCCACATCGGGCCTTGTGCATCGTGCATCGCGTACATGATAGATCCCACGGTAGAAGCATAAGGAACTTTCTTCATCGCGCCACCTCTGCGGTGTTGAAGCACGACCTTGGTGCTCAAACCATGATTTACTTGCATTGGCAAAATCCTTCTTGGAATTTTGCATATTGAATCTCTTCAATATTTTGTCAATGTAAGCACTTTGGCTTAAACCAATTAGCCGTCTTGATCTATCCCGGTAGATCTTGATTCCGAGTATATATCTTGCTTCCCTAAGTCTTTCATCGAAAAACATTTACCAAGATAGGCTTTCACCTCATTTAGACTTGGTATATGATTTCCCATGATTAATATGTCATCGACATACGAATAAGGAAAGTAACACGACTCCCACTAGCTTTGTGATATACACATGGCTCATCAAGATTCGAGTAAATCCAAAACTTTTGATTTCCCATCGAATCTTTTATTCCATTGCCTTGATGCTTGCTTCATCCATAAATGGACCTCTTAAGCTTGCATACGGTTAGAAATAATGGATTCACAAACCCTTCCGGTTGTGCCATATAGATGTCTTCATCTAGACGGCCATTCGTAAAAGCGGTTTTGACATCCATTTGCCAAATCTCATAGTCATAGTGTGCGACTATAGCTATGAGAATCCTAATAGCTCTTATGTCCGCTACAGAGAGAATGTCTCCTCGTAGTCAATGCCATAGGTTTGAGTAAAACCTTTAGCCACCGACGAGCCTTGTAGGTGTGTACATTGCCATCCATGTCGGTTTTCTTTTGAAGATCCACTTACTCCCAACGACCTTAGCCTTGGGAGGAAGGTCAACTTCAATCCGACATCATTATCTTTCATGGATTGCATTTCCCCATTCATAGCAATCGCCATTTATCCTTTTCGGGATCACCATAGACCTTATAGTTGGCGTGTTCATTAAGATCCCCAACTATGTTTTCCTCCACCTCTACGTTAAGACATAGGCGGTCGGTGCACGTATAGTCCTTTCGGACTCACGAATGGGAATAACCGGGAGGAGCACCTAAGCTTTCGTGTTCTTCTTGAAGTTGGCTAGTAGTTCGAGAAGGTGTTGTATCTTCTTGATCATATTCCGGATCATATACTCTCCCACCGAGTTCTTGAGATATGATATTCCTTTCAAGGAAATCTCCATACCTAGCCACGATGACTTTGTTCTCGTAGGGTAGTAAAAGTAGTAACCCATAGTTTCCTTAGGGTATCCTACAAAGATACACTTAACAGATCGGCTTGGAGCTTATCGGTGTGTCACGTTTAACAAACGCTTCACATCCCGGACCTTTAAGTAAGAAAAGTTGGGAGCTTTTCAGGTCCATATTTCATATGGAGTTTTAACAACCTTCTTAGTTGGAACCATATTCAAAATGCGAATAGCGGTTTCAAGGGCATAATCCCAAAAGTAAAGGTAGAGTCGTAAGTTCAAACATTGATCGTACCATGTCAAGTAAGGTACGATTTCTCCTTTCAGATACACCATTTCTTTGTGGAGTATAAGGAGATGTGAGTCTGGATAATTCCACACTCACTAAGTAATCTTTGAACTCTTGACTTATATACTCACCACCTCTATCGGATCGAAGAGCTTTAATCTTCTTTCCAAGTTGTAATTCTACTTCACTTTTGAAAACCTTAAATGTTTCAAAGACTTCATGTTTATGTTTAAGTAAATAAACATAACCATAACGATCGAAATCATCCGTAAAGGTTAAGTAGAAAGCACCACGTTTTGACACATGTCTAAGTGGACCACACACATCGGTGTGTATCAATCCAAGTAGATCGAAGCCCTTTCCACTTGTGGTGAAAAGGTTTCCTTGTCATCTTCCCAAAGAATGCAAGACTCGCCTTTGTCAAATGATTCATCATTGACCGTTTGTAAAGCCCATCGTGTTGCGGCTTTTCCATGCGTTTCTTGCCAATATGGGCAAGGCGACAATGCCAAAGATAAGAAGAGTCACAGTTCGACTTGCTCTTCTTATTGCTAATGCTATACAACTAATTATTTTCATTGGATATACAACCATCCATATCAATTTCAAACACACCAAGCATAGGAATTGCATTAAAGTAAAAACATTATTTAAAGAAACCGAAATTCCATAACTTGTAAAAGTGTGCACAAAACCAATATCTTTTAACAAAGCGAAATGACACCCCTAACAATGGAGGTGCATAATGACAATTATTTAGTTCTAAAATTAAACCCGAAGGCAACACTAAATCAAAAGTCCCTATGGCTTCGGCAATTGCACGCTTTCCATTTCCAACGTACAAGTATCTCTCCACGTGTCGACTTCTTCGCCTCTAAGTCCTGCGATGTATTACAAATGTGAGTACCACATCACGTATCATATATCCGTGAATTTAACTTATGAGGAAAAGAAAATAATTCAAACATAAAAATACACGATGAGCTAGGCACCATCTTATTTTTATTCGAAGGCACTCATTCGAGATAAAGCGGGCAGTTCGCTTCCGGTGACTGGTGAGTTGCGATGGTGGCAAGACAAATCCTTCTTAGGATTCTCCTTTTCTTTCGAGGTTCTTCTTAGGAGTGGTGGGTTGACAACTTGTTTCCTTTCCTTTTCCTTTCCCTTTCTTATCGCTTGCGGCTTAGGCTTATTCACCCTACCACCCGTATAGCAAGCACAGCAGTGTAGGAGCCTTCTTTGGCAATCTCTTCTCGTAGTCTACAAGCATTGCATGTAACTCATTCTTTGTCTTCCCGTGCAATGCATGTTAAAATTGCGGACAAAATCACCAAATCGTTCTCGATTAAGGGAATGATTGATGAGTCCGACACATACATCGTTCGAGTAACCACACCGAGCTTCTCAATTGGTCCAAGTGATGTTTCATCTCAGGGCGTGGTCGGAGACAGTTGCCAACCTCCCGCTGCGGTGTGAACCTTTTCAATTAGTTCATACGGTTCATTGCCGGTGGCTTCTCAAACATACGTTTGAGTTCATCTAGCATGCTCATAGGCGGATAGTGCTCAAATTGTTTTTGCAATTGAGCGACATCCCAAAGCATTAGACACGCCACATCATTGTGCTTCTCATATTCAACACGATATGCCTCTAATTCAAGAGCGGTTGCCGTGTTGGGAGGAGCTTCAGCAGAGGTGTAGTCAAAATTTCAACCCTTTGGCAACACGAAGGATGATCCTAAGTGAACGATGCCAATCATTGAAATTAGGGCGGTCGACTTGTCCTTCCAATCATATCTTTGAAGGCGGCACTCAAGAAGCTCATAGTGTTATCATTGAGCCATCTACGAAAAAGTTCAAAAACCATCATTAGTATTTTGATAATTTTCCTTTTCAATAAACAATTAAATACCCAAGGTTCATATTCATATAACCAATTAATATTTATTGAAAACTAGGATCCAAATTGTCATAATCTCATCACATCGAGTTGATCATTAGTGATGAACCTTATCTGAGAATGGTAGAGCATTTGCTCAATTGCCAATTTCAATTGCAATTCCTAGATTTATGGGATTTACATATAGCCAATATCAATCGCCATGTAAACATGTTTTATCCCATCTTATGCCTTGAGTTGCCGTTCTCCGCTTAACTCAATTAAGTTGTCCAACTTAAGCGCAAAATCGTCCATGCCCGTTCTCACGACACGTGGACATTTTACCCTTTGATTAAGATCTAAATCACGTTCTCACGCAAATAGAAAGTAATCTTAGGTGTTTCCGTTTCGTTGGATAGCATATAACTTAAATTAAAGGGTAATAGTTTTGATGTAAAATCAAATATGTACAAAGATGTCATGCATTCATCTTTGTAGCATAGTTTTTATTAAAACATTTATATCTTGTTTTAATGTATAAGCTTTTCATCATCAAACTTTAATTGAGGTATTGGGATCACCAATCAAGGAATTAGTGTTAATTATCATCCATTATACCGTACTTTTGCATAAGTGTAAACACTTAGTGTTTCGGATAATTACCACCTAAGTGGCGCATGGAATCAACACGAATTCGCCCTTAAGATGAGCTTGCACATTTAATGACTTACTAAGTAGCTCCACTCGAACTTACAGGGGGAGAGGACCGGTGCGTGCTAAAGCACAACCTTAGACATCCATTCGGTGTATTTGTGCGCACTTCTTTAAACCCTTTTATTAGTTCATTCTCATGGGTGAGCCGTTCGGTCATTTGTACCAAAGTCATCAATCAATTAAACGATTATGATTACTATTCTTAAAATACATGTTTCACCATTGTTTAGGTCGGTTTATTTTTCTTTTAAAAATACCCTTGTTACAAAACACAAACAAACAAGTATTTATAAAATAAACAAATAAACAATGAATACATAACAAATAAAAGTCATGCATATCAAATAGCCACATGCAAACGGTTTTGATAAAACTTATTAATAACCAATTTTATAATCGTCAATATGCATATATTTAATTAAGACTTCCACCGTTTTCATCTATGTACAAGGTGAACCACATGCATCGATTCATCGATTGCGTAAGTCAAAACTAAATATATACCACATAGCACATAATTGATTAAATTAATAATTATTGAGGTCTTCCCAATTTAAGATCTATCATTATTTAATGTATATCACTTAAAACATGAAAGACATACAAAAAGCAGATCCATGATAAAACATGCGATAATTATCATGGATATAAATTACACTTAACAATTAATGCAATTAAGCGAGTTACGCATATACACATAAAGTTGCATGCATCTTAGGGTTTCTAATCCAATTAAAACAATAGTTTACAAAACCCTAATTAGGGCACCAAAACGCCCCCCTCAAAATTAGGGTTTAGGTTTTGCAAACCCTAGATCTAAGCATACAAATAATAACACATTCATGTTTATTTTAATTATGTGTTTCGATAATTAATTACTTGTTATACAAGGATCGTGATGCCATTGTTGAGTTTATGATATATAAAATATACTAAAAATAAAGACATCAAGAGTACAGCGGAAGACTTAAGATCATAACAAATAAATTAATTAAGCGAAAGTATGCGTAACGTACCTCTTGCGAATATCAAATCCCTCGAGCAAAGCAAAACCACCCTCGAGCAAAGCAAACCAAAGAAGTACTTGTTGGTGTAAGAATAATGTCTTACAACCACGTTCTTGTGTACACGAATTAACCAAACGAATCAGCGATTGCTAGATCTAACACAAGTCCTCGTTTAAGAAAAACGAAACCAAACTCCCTTACTTTGGGGTGTTCGGCGAAATATGGACTAGAGAGAGGAGAGGAGAGATCTAGGGTTAATTCAATGCACAAGTGTATGAAACCCTAGAACCTACCCTCCTTATATACTAGTAGATAAAACTTAGAGGACAAGTTAGGGAACTAGGCCTTGGAGAGACCCCATGGCGGCCACCATGAAAGCCCAAAGCCCAATCCTTAACTTTTCCAAGTTTCCAATTCTAGTCCTTCTCTTTTCCATTTAACGGTCGTTAGTCATTTTTCCGTTAAATACTTAACGATCGTTAACCGGACTTAATGTGTAATAATTAATCGTAAACATAAACATTAATTATTAACTTCAATTCTCATTCGCTAATGTGTGCAATCCCGTGGTCACGAGTTCGAATCCGGACATTCACATGTTTGTAAATATATACATTTCCAACAATATTCACATCAACAAAACATAAAGTAATACTGGTAATACTTATAGAATCATAGAATATATGTAACTAATGCTTAAAAACATCCTGAAGAACAAATTAAGGGTGTGTTTGTTTCATTAAGATGTTTTGGGTCTGAATCTGACTACCACATCTTACTGGTAAGAGGTGGTTAGAAAGTCTAAATCTGAACGAAATAATGTTGTTTATTTTTGTATAATTGTCCGAATGATTTTAAGTGCTCGTTTTTGCAATTTGTTTATTAAACCAACGCAATGCGATAATAAGTAACTTATGTAAATATGAAACAATACTTTTTATCATAAATATAACATAGTTAATAAACAATCAAATATATTATATAAAGTTTACAAAACGAGTAAGAAGCGATAAGACAAATCCCCACCTCTTCTCGAGTAAGATGTTATATGTCTAAGCGGGTCTTACTCAAAAAAAAAACAAACAAGCAAAGCGTCGCCTCCTCTTACTGGTAAGAGTAAGAGGGAGTAAGAGGGCTAGTAACATTTTTTTTTTAAAAACAAACACACCCTAAACCTCTAAGGTTAAACACTTATAACCAAGGCTGTCAAGATCGCGTGTAAACTCGTAGGATCGTACGAGTTTACGTGTTTGCTACCTAAAACCGTGTAGGATCGTGGTAGGATCGCATATGTGGTAGGATCGTAAGTAAGATCGTAGGATCGCTCGTAAGATCGTAGGATCGTCACGCGATCCGAGTTCACTTTTTTTTTTTTTTTTTTTTTTTTTTTTTTTTTTTTATCTTTAAAGTCCATCTCACTTGCTTAGGCCAAAAAACAAACGTGTGTTTTACTAATGTCTAATAAGTAAACAACTGTTGTTTCACTTTCTAAATAGATTATAGTTTATACATAGTTTCTACTTTTCTAAATAGATTATAGTCTATTTAGAAAGGGTATGTTCAATAATTCAATTTACTTTACTTCATTGTGATTAAACTAACCAAAGGGTATGTTTTGGAATGCCACTAATGAAATGTTTTCATTGAAATCATGTAGATGGCTCGTATGTTTTGAGACATTTAGGACTCATGTTATGTAATATTATTTCACTAAATCGTTAATTTAACGATTGAAACTTGATTTTTTTGTGTTTTATTAATAATTTGGTGTTTGAAATTTGAACTTTGTCATTTTCAAAAGGATATTATATGAATTTATCTTTGACGTTGAGTAGAAATGTAAAATAGTTTAACTTGTTTATCATTTATTTACAAACTATGACAAATTGATAGGATCGTAGGATCGCGATCCGATCCTACGATCTCGATCTTGCAAAGACAAAAACGATCCTACGCAGGATCGCGATCTTGACAGCCTTGCTTATAACATTGTTTGATCTGAATATCAGACATAGAAACCTTGCGACTAACTACTAACTTAAATCGGAATGCATCAAGCTTACGACAAACATTATTAGAAAAGCAATAACTCCTATGCCAAAACCAACTCCAAGCACAGTGCCGAAAACTGCCAACCAACAACAGAGTTTATCACGTGATTCCTGCTTCATGGTGAAAGTGTGTGAATCACGAGGTGTGAATTTTGTTAGTGGATTAATATATAGGTTTGGCCCATGATTTGTATTTGATTATGATTAGACTCGGTGTTAGTATTAGATTAAGGGCTGTTTGATAAAAATAATGATTTAGCACTTAACGATTCAAAACACGGATGATTTAGTAACTCGATTGAACTTGGTTACGAATGAAAATTTGACGTTTGACAAATCTTACGAGCGGTAACTCACCTATATAAAATTTTCATATTAACCTTTCGTACAAATATCAATTTTTCCGTTATTAGTTATTTTTATATTTATATATGTTTGTTAAATTAAAGAATTACTCAGCATGTTCATTCTTGTGAATTTCTTGTATTTTAAAATTGCTATTTGCTTATATGTATGCCATGCATGATATAATGTTTAGAAATATCGATCAATATGCCTTCAATGAAAGGGAATAAAAGAACGAATGAAAAAATGTATACATATCAACCTAGAAGATAGATGTATGAAGCTACAATGATCATGTGGCCCTTTATAAATTGATATGTTAATAATAGTTAAAAATATAAAAGGTGTGCAAGAGGGCACAACATATTTTGCTACTAATGAATTTGCATGGCCTTTGGTGTTGGTCCGTTCAAAGCCAATAAAATGATACAATGGCATTTGAAAATTTAACAAACACTCATTCATCTCGACCGATTCAATGGATGCCTCTAAATGACCAATTAAGAGGCTATCAAACAACCCCTAAGATTTGTTTTGAGTTAAGCCTATTTGTTATGACGAAATATATGAGAATTGCTTTAAACATGGTATCCAACCAATAAAGATCCCTAAGGTTCGGGTGTTTTCTTTCTTATAGTTCGACTATTATTTGTTTTTCTTTTCGGTTCTCAACTGGCCGATCGATTCCTTTGGGTTTACTCCAGTTTATACTTTTAGACCAATCAAGTGGCCTTCACGTCACAACCCTCCTTAAACCATAAAACTAAAGTTGACTGCTTCTCTTGTTTTTTTCTTTGTTTCTTTTATAATTAGTTTGTTAGACTAAGTGCAGTCGATCTAGTCGACCGACTAGGCGATCGATTCCTCTTACTGTGGGGCAGTGCCGTCTCTACGTTTGTGGAGACCCGGTGTGAAATTACAAATATGAGGTCCCCAAAACAAAATTTCAACAATCTTTTAAGCGGATACAATTTTTCAAAGGCGAAATACAAAAATAAGGTTCCCAAAACAAAAGTTCAAAAATATTTTAACAAATACAATTAGAACTAATCATGTAAACAACGCCATTCTCCTAGCATTTTTGATGCAAATTCTTCAATCAAATTTTTGAAGTCAGTTGTGCTCAACATGTCTTGCTCAACTGATATCATTGCTAGTCCATTAAGCCTTTCTTGCGACATTGTAGAACGTAAATAAGTTTTATCAACTTAAATTTAGAAAAGGTTCTTTCAATGAAGCAACCGTGACGGGAATAGTTAATAATATTCTATAAGCAATAGTTGTGTTAGGAAAGCAATCCAAATGTAAATAGATTGTAAAATACCAATAGGTCCCATTTTTCTTTAGCCATCGAGTGAACTAACAATTTCAACTCTACATATAAGTCGGTTCCATCAATATCACATACCTCATCATGTTTTAGTGCAACCTCAAGCGTAAGCAACAAGATTTTAAATCCTTATCTTCTAATGACCACAATTTTTAGAAGTAAACAAAAAGCCAAAAGTTTTTCATACTTTTGATATTGCTCAAACCTACTAGTAAGTGACACAATTGCTTGATCAACAACACATGAGAAATAGTTTGTCTTAAAAGATTACATTAATACAAATAAACCATAAAAGCGTTTATTTATATTTTACGATCTTCTAATGTTTTGTCGATAAAAAGCGTAAAATCATTTTAACGAAACAAATAAAGTACGTAAATAGTTTGAACTAATAGTTTTCTAACATATTCACATTTTCACATAAAACACTAAAACAAGTATAAGTGATTTTATGATCTAGATATATATATACAACAACTAGTGTTTACATATTGGCTTAACAAGTATAAGTGATTTTATGATTTAGATATATATGTACAACAACTAGTGTTTACATATTGAGTTAACACATACTTAAGCTAAGTATACTAAAATGGGTAAAACAAGTATATACTAAAATGGGTAAAACAAGTATATACTAAATAGATAAAACTAGCAAATGGTTTTGACCCATAACCCATGGTTTTATATATACCACTTACACAAGTTTAATTTATCCTTAAGGTACATTGTATCTAGAAAGAAAACCATGGATCAACCCATAACCCATGACCCATGACCCATAACCAAAAATACCCATGGGTAAAGAGGACCGTTCCACGGATCCCTAGCTTTGTGCTAGCCGGATCCCAGTGGAAGGGATCCGTGGGATCCGGGAACGATGAAATTTTCTCTATAAATAGAGAGCCATTTCTTCCTTTCTATTTATCCCTTTACACACATACTTCCCCAAGTATTCTAACCTCTAACCTCGGATCCAAGAGATCTATGTAGCTTTTCTCTTTTGTTTTTGTGTGATCTTCTAGGTTCCTCTTAAAGGAAAGATCACCACATCTTGAAGACGTGCAAGCTCAAGTCCATGAGTTGCCATGCTTCGTCATCATCAAGACAACGAAGGTTCTCTTGTTGATAGTTCTTCTTTCTCCATAGATGTTGGGTTGAAGGCATTAGTGAAGAATGCCGAAAGTGTCAAGATGAAAGCATTAGTGAAAGGTGCTCATCATCCGTGTCAAATCATTAGTGAAGAATGCTTAAGGGGTCAAGGCGAAGGCATTAGTGAAGGGTGCCAAGCGTTGTGTCAAAGGCATTAGTGAAGGATGCCTAGCGTTGTGTCAAAGGCATTAGTGAAGGATGCCGAAGAATCAAATCAAGTAGCATTTGGGAAGAATGCTTAGGTCGATAATCGATGAGGTGCATAGTTATACATATAAGTGTTTATTTATTTACAAGGATGGTGATATCCTTGATGGTGTTGTAACAAGGTAGATCTCCTTGATAATAGGTGTTGTGTCGTGAAGGGTAATAGTTCCTCCATAATGGAACTAGGTGCTTAGCCTAGTACCTAATAAAGGGTAGGCGACGTTGTGATAGGATTAGTTCTCCTAAGGTGTGAAAGAACTCGGTGGTTAGCCTAGCACCGTATAAAGGGTAGGCGGACGTAGTGTTAGATGTGGTTCACCTTGGTGTGAAAGAACTCGGTATCTAGCTTTGTACCGGAAAAAGGTTAAGCGGCGTTGTGAAGGCTTCTCCGCCATAAGGAGATTTGGTGTAGTGCTTACGAACTCTCGAGTAGGTGACTCGGGGAGTGGAGTAGGGCAAGGAAGGTGTCCTTGTGGCGAACCACTATAAATAACTTGTGTCGTGGTGATGTGCTTCTTACTCTTTATCTTTCATTATACGTTTATATATCTATCTATCAACGTCCAACATAAACATCCAAATAGATTGGCGTAAGTCGATCTAAATATTTAAAAGGAGTTTTAAATTGGTAAAACTATTCAACCCCCTTCTAGTTTTCCACAGTTCCTCAAGAGATTGTGGAGCACTAGACGATGCATCATTTTGATTATCATCAAAATGTCTCTTTCTTACAATTTCACGCTTCCAAACAAATACGGATCTATATTCATTTCTATAGTTATTTCTTTAGCACTCTCTAATGCCTTAGAAAATCTAGTTTCTCTATAAGTTTTAAAGAAAGAGACTAAATCTTCTATCTTTTCATTGCATCATCAATTACCATGTTTTTTATTGCAACTGTTTTGAAACCACATTAACCACACATAAAATATCATACAAAATGACTATTGCAACAAGAAACTCATATTTACCAAGCTCATTTTACGCTAATGATGTACTTTGTATTAAACAATCATTATCACTTTCAAACACTTGAAGTAAAGCTTCACGATATCCGAGCAGTTGGAATCGTATAGCTTTAACACTTGCAACACGACTCTACCAATGAGTAGTCATTAAAGATTTAATGATTAGCCCTTTTACATTCGCTTTCAAAATAGCCCATCTTTTGTAGAGTTTGCAAAGATAGTATAAATTTTACGTATGGTATCAAAAAATTCTTAGCTTTAGGACATGTTTTGGCCATGTCACATAATGCTAAGTTAAGGCTATGACTGCCACAAGGAGTATAAAATGCTCTAGAATTGAGATCTAAAAGTTTCCTTTGTACTCCTTGATGTTTTTCTTTCATATTTGAGCCATTGTCATATCCTTGACCTCGCACATCATTTATATCAAGATCAAGTAACTTGAGCTCACTTTATAAAACATCAAACAACCCTTGTCCGGTTGTATCATTCACATTTAAAAATCCTAAAATGACTCCTCAATGATAATAGAACATGATGACACATCCACATATCTAAAGAGTACAATAAAGAATAAGCTGAATAATACTTAGCTTGTTTTATCCGGTTAATAATTGGAGTCTTGATTGCACGTGCAAGCAAAGTTATTAACTCATTTTATACTAGGACCAAGATAATGTCCTCGCATATCTTCATTTTAATACGCTCAACATGCTCTTTAATATATGGATTAAACTCAGCCATCATATCAACAATACCCAAAATTTTCCATTGTTTTTTCACCTAATTTCTCATTTGAACCACAAAACGATAAAGCTTTCTTACCAAAATATTTAACACCAGCAATTATTCTTACTTTTTAAAGTTAAGCACAATTCATTCCATTCAAGCATATTCCTAGTATGTTCCACACTTGTTTCATGTTCTTTTAGTCGTATATGAACATGTTGCCAATCACAGAATCCCTCACTTACTAGCCTTCTTGGATTTCTTTTTCTAAATAACTTACAACAAAAATAAAATACTTTGCCAAGCTCTCTAGAATATACAAGCCAACTCCTATCATACTTTTCTCCATTTGGTAAAACTCTAGTGAATAATGAAGCAACAAATCGTCTCTGATATTTATCTTTGGGGCCATTTTTGAAAGACATGTCTCTTTTCGGACCATTAATTAATAAGAGTTATTTCAATTTAAAATCAAGGGTATTCCAATTTCTTGGATCATATATATCAAGCATATCACCATCATTGTCACAATCCACACCCTCATCATCTATATTCTCATCACCACCAATCTCACAATTATCACCCTTAACAGTTGAACCACTATTCTCGGCATCCACGCCTTGATCATTTATATGCCCATCACCACTAACCTCACCATAATCAGTCTCAACATAAGCATTTTGGTTATCATTGTTCATATTTTGATTATCATAATCACTATTCAAGTTTTGTTTGTTATCAGCAGTTTCTCCTTTCGGAAAATATTTATGAATGTTACCTTTTTAGGATAGTTTTAGTTCTTCGGATCTCTTTTTTTTTTTTTTTTTTTTTTTTTTAAGTTTTTCATTTCCGCTTTCAAATTTTCTAATTCTTGAAGACATAATTCATATGAATTAAAACAACATACCACAAATGTATTAATAGATGCAATGCAATAAGTAAGAGAGCAAGAAACTTACCAGGAAGTGTGAGGATGAGAAACAAAACAACGATGCCGAATCAGTAGATCACACAACAAATCGGCTCTGGCAAACTGGAAAAATAAAGCGAACAAAGGTTATAAGCATTGACGTCGTTGACAAATTAAATTTGAGAATGCAAGAATTGCTAAAGATGATCTGAGGAAAGCATACGCTGAATGCAATGACATTCCACTAGAGAAACGTGCTTTGATTGATGTTTATTTGAATCAAACATCTAATTTCGATTCTGAGATGCATAATGTTTTATTTCGAACAAGTTTAATTTTAAATTTGTTTGGATGCATGTTAAAAATAAGTAGAAATATTGTGTGTTTGTATTGTTTTTAAATTTTGTATTGTAATGTTTATTTTTATTTAGATGAATGGAATTTTATTTTCGAGTACGAAGAACTAAAGTAGAATTCAAACTTTTATTCATTACACAAGCAAAGAAAATAAAACTGCGATACAGAAAATAAAACACATAGATTAAAACACGTAAGTTATTCCAATTTTTAGAGTTATCTGAGCAATAACCATCGTCGTAAGCAGACCAGCCCGCAAACTTGCTCTCTTCCCACTCTCGTTCCAACTTGTCCTTACGCTCTTGTTCTTCCTTTGCTTCGCGCTCCCGACGAGCTGCTTCTTCCCTTCCTTGTTATGCTTCAAAATCGCTCAACGCTTCTTCATCCTGAAGAAGTAGTCGTTCATCTTCATCAGTGGGCTGAAACGGATTGTGTTGTGGTTCCTCAACCGGTTCTTCTTCCGTTGGGAATAACGGGAAGATATCTGCCGGTGGAATGTTAACCATGTTTTTTTGAGACATTCTTTAGTGAGTGTGATAAGAAGTTATGTGTGTGAGATGTGTCTTTTAATTTGTTGAAAATGTAGTGGATATATATAGGGAAAAAAATAGGGTTTCTTTTCAAAAATATAAAATATAGGGTTTTTTTTTTTTTTTTTTTTTTAATGGTGGTCGCTTTTCTTGTGGCAAAAAACCGTCTGGTAGTTGCAAGAAAGAGAAAGCTGATGTGGCTGGAAGTCTATTCTCGTTTCTATTTATGGTCATAGTATTTTACCATCTCCTTTTAAAAAACACTTCATTTAAATAATGTTTTTGTTACCCATATTTTGAGAATTTGATTTTTGTGCGTCATTTTGTCTGTGATAATGGTTGTTCTGTTGAACTTGATCCTTTTGATTTTTTGTGTAAAGGATTATTTAACACATCACATCCTTCTCATATGTGACAACTTGGGTGATATATATCCTGTCACGAAGCCATCTCCTTTTCCTCACACTTTTCTATGTAGGAACATAAACAAACGTTAATGGATGCATAATCGAACGCTTACGAACATAAATGAACGAACAAGAATTTTGTTTATATTCATTAATTTAACTAAAAGAATGTAGATTATTGTTTATGCTCATTCATTTAATAAGTAAACGAACATAAACATACAATTTACTCAACCGTTTATGAAATGTTCCATAAACGTTCATTTCGTTTACAACCCTTGATAAGAGTATATTTTCCCGAATGTATTTTTTAGTTGAATGGTTTGGTATCTCTTATTTAATTATTTTTTTAACGACCAATATCTATTATTTATAAATTCAAAACTTTTGAGATACATCTTTTATATAATAAAGGAAAATATGAAGTTGGGACTTTTTCTTTTGGAAAAAAAGGAATGTTTCCTTATTAGGTATTATTATTTTTATTTATTGTTTTATTTTTTAAGTATGCTTAATTAAAAAAATAAAATATTTCTTTATTTAGTAAAAGGTTTTGTAAATTCATTTTCTAATAGGAGGCATATTTTTTTTATACATAATACTTTGCAACTCATGTCTAGTAGTTTTGGACCAAAGATAAACTTTATAAAAAAACGCTCCTCATCATTCATAGACACCTAGAATTCTCTCCCCCAACCCTGATAGTAGTTCTCTTCATACCTACAATTCCCTTAGTTTAATTCGATTTTACAAAAAAACTAATTCCCTTTGTCCCCAAAAACAAATTCAACTGTCCACAAATCCATTTCATGGATGTCTAACGAATTTGTGTTAGCTTTTCAAAAGTATTATTCATCATAATGGTATGTAATTTATACAAATATTATTATGTTTTTGCTCTGATTTTTTTTATATATAATAATATATTTGGATCAGAATTATTGTGGAAATTGTTTTATCCTTGGTGTGTGTTTGTAAACATATTATTGATAACGCTACACGCGTCGTTCGGGGTCAAAGGAACTTCCTTTTCGTCGAGCAAATTTTTCAACACCTTAGGCAGTGAACCTAATCGTTGTAGTGTAGTATTAGGGTAAGCCACGGGAATTGATATCGTTCTCTAGGGGAATAGGAATGCTAGTGAGAAGTTACTACGCTAAGGTTGGGGTTGAGGAAGATTATTTTTTTTATCTTTTTATATTTTTTTTTAAAGAAATTGAAAGGTACGAATCTCGGGGTATTGGATTTGGGGGGTTTGGTAATACTACCGATTACTCTACTTATCTAATTATCTAATCTAAGGTGTATGTAGTCTATGTCTAATTAATGTGTGCTCGTATGATAGTCTAAAGATGTGTTTACTTAGGTTTTACTACTCTTTAATTATCTCCTATTGGTGGTTGAATTGTCACGTCCTTATTCCTAGTTGCGTTGTGTGTCTAAGGTTGTAGGGTATGCGTTTCTCCCTAACTCTTTGAACTTACCAAAGGGTCTCGTCTACAAAACCCACTAGGGATGATAAACTCTTACTCTAAGGCACTCTTTGGATGGTTTAGCTTACAACTACTCAATGAGTCATATTCTAAGGTTCACAAAGATTTAATCAAGCATTAAGTACACAACGAATGACCTAACGCATTACTAGATCATTAATCAACTAAGATAAGAGACAACCAATCAATATTCAATAATTAAGTTTCATATTCCCTAAGCAAACACACAAGTAAATTAGCCGGACATGGAGAACATGCAAGCATACACACAAATAATCAAAGACATAATTGTATTAATGAAGTAAACACTTATCTTGATATAGCATAGGGTTTGGAACCCTAAAATCTTGTACAAAACTGACCTTGGTTCGGTTTAGGTTTTACTCCAAAAGACTACACACTAAAAGCGAAAAATTCGGATTCTATATATAAGATTACACTTGCGACGGCGTCACCTTAAGCTTGTGCGCCGTCCTCTTCAACTTTCGACGCCGTCCGGATCGCATCTAGGCCGCCCGAGCTGCGACGGTCTACTCTTTTATAACTGGCGTCGTCACTTGAAAATACGAGTTTTGGCTTCGAGTAGTCACAAAATCCTCCGACGGCCGCAATTTAACACCGACGCCGTCACCTTGTGTTTTCGGCGACTTTGAGTGTCTCGATTCGACTTTGGCCATTTTCTTCAGATATTCGCCTTTTCGTCCAAATAAGTGCCATTCCAGCATTTTGCCTTCAAGAGACCTAAAAGTGAAAAGGAACGATATTAAGCAATAAGGGATACAAAGTGATCAAATAAGGGCTTAAATGACCCTCAAAAGGTACCTTTTAAAACCTTATCAAATATCCCTACACTTGGTATTTGCTTGTCCTCAAGCAAATGTGCTTTTAGCCAATTAATTTATAAGTTAGGGGTCATGAAGCATTGGTTTATAACGGTCCGCAACACATATAAGCCCATAAAAGTCATAACAAGCACGGAATTACATACTAGCACCTCACATGGGGTGTTTGGATACTCACATCTCTCGGGTGTATATGAAATATAACAAATCGGAAATGGAAGATAAACACTCATTAACCGGTCCTAGTACATAGATTACCATAAGCTTGAGAATAAATCAAACCTCCATCGCTTTGGCGTAAGCACCTAAGAAAGACTATCAAAGAGGTCTTTAAAGGGTTGTAACGTTAGGCTTACGGTAGGGAAACAAAGGGTTTGGTGGGATAGGCTTTTTAGTGGTGGCAAGTCAAAAATCTCTATGTTACAAGCATACGAAGAATGGCGTTGCTAAGCCAAGACTCGACACTCTAAACTCTAGCTGACTGAAATAAACAAACATAAATTTAAAGGATAGATGTAGGATGGTAGCCCGTATGTTTTTGTTTTTTTTTTCAACACTCTATTTTTTTTCTTTTCTCTTTTTCTCTTTTTTTTCGATTTTTTTTTGCATACACTTTTACTCTACCATCCTCTACGGTAACATCAAAATAATAGGGATTTATAGGCACATCCCTACACTTGAGTTTTTATTACTCTAACACTAATTTGACCCGAATTGAAAAGATCAAAACACTTGGGGTACATTATTACGCAAACAAAGGGAATTTGAATTTAACGTTCCCTTCCGTCATTTCATAAACTTTAACTTTTCCCATGAATCCCAATCGTCCCAAAGCGTATACAAAGGATATGACTCGACTTAGCAACTCATGCAAGCAACCGGATAATTGAACTAAGGGTTTAGGGTGATAACAATAATGCACTAAAAGTGAGTGCATCTGAGGGTAGGCTAAGGCGATTTGGGTGTATATTTTGGGGTGGGGTGTAAACAATGCTCTTCATTGATATTCGGAAAACCGAAACATCACGAGAACCGCGAAAAGGATAGGCTCGAGGGTTAACTAGGGTATCGTGTACTAAAGATGAGTACAACGCAAAGGGTGTGGGGGAATTACTCAACCGATGTGGAAGAAGTAATTATATTACGGGTATCAAACAAGGGTTATCCTAGTGCCTCTTATCATTTAGTTATTCCTAACTACACAAGTGTAGTCTTACTAGCGATCTCGGAATGCATCACAAAACAAGTTCTAGAATCTAATATACTACCGGTTCACACTCTAAGCATTGAAGATGAATGCTTGATTCCTACTAATCTAAAGGCGATCCTCGCATTTTGGGTGGAATTTAGGTGGTAAAGGGTTTTGTGCTAGTCATGCAACTTCCTATCCGTGAGACGCTTTTGTTAAGACTAATGGCCCACTCCTATATGTCATGAAAAATTTTAAATTTGGTGCCAAAATTACCCTAACCGACATTTTCTCATGGTTTATTACACAAATACAATTGGATAAAGAAAATATTCAAGGATAAGCATAGTTTCAAAGTTCCGTTTATTTTCCTCCCTACACTTAAACCGAACATTGTCCCCAATGTTCCCGAAAGTATCAAAGTTATGATAATGGAAGGTAATTAAAAGCGAAAGAAACTAGTACTCACGATTAGCTCGGTAGGGTCCGTGTGAAGTGGTGGTTAAATCCTTTCCAAGAAGAATTTATGCGTGAAAAGCTCCTTCCAATCTTATGTAACTTCTTCATGATAAATTATACCGCACACTTGAAGAAAACAAACGAAACCTTCGCGTAAAATCGGCGGTAATAATATATATAAGACTCGATTTAAACTAGGATATAATGCTTGTGGAATGGATGTTTCTGAAATTTCGGAAAATTAAGACACAGAAAATTCCAAAAATTTATAAGTAGTCGATTCGCTTCGACGGTCAATCTTTTATTCGTCAACCACTTGTGAATGGTCAACCATAAAAGTCAAACAGCTCAGAACAAAATGCATTTAAGTCCAGAGGAGTTTAGTGTTTCCTCGGGTCGTTAAGTCCCAACGAGGTGTGTAAACTGTAATACAACGATGTGTGTCTTTGAAATGATATTGAATATACAAAACAGAATCGATTGACTAACACTAGGAATGTGAATAGTGATAGCTCATCACGACTATGTCGTTAAAAGCGTGCAATCGAAACCTAAAAACGTAAAAGATATACAAACGTACGTTTAATTTAAATTAAACGTAAACGTATAAAAACAAAACGATTATAACTATAGTAGGAATTTGCCTGCCTTAGCGACTTAAATGCAAATTAAACAAACTTAAAATTTTTATTTATAATTTACAAATTTATATAAAAGTTAAGAAAACTAAAAAAAACTAAAACATGTGCGTTTACGTAACAATTACGTAAGCGTGCCAAAATAAAAAGTGAATTCGGTCCAATACAACTTCCACAAATGTGAAAATCATATTTTTGGAATCCTAAAAGGATAAGAAAATTATTGGAAAATTAAAATAAATTTTTACACTATTAAATTAATTAATATAAATTAAAAATGAATTAAATGTATTTAATAATGAATTAAATAGTAAGAAAATCTAAAATTAACTTAAATAAATGAAATAAAGAATCTGAAAAATCTAAAATATTATAAAATGAATTTTAAAACTGAAAATGTATTTTTTACACAATTATTCTATTTATTATGAATTATTTACTATTATTAAGTATTAAAAACTATTATTGATTTATTAAAAGTTTTAAATGAATAAAGAAAAATCTGAAACTTTTTACATAATTCTAAAATAAATAAAAGAAGCTAGGAAAAATATAAAAACTATATGTACTTAATGAAAATAAGCAAATAAGCTTCTAAGTAGAAGCTATCACTTAGCTTTAAAGTGGTTCTTTTTGGCTTTTCTTTTTCTGAAACTCAATATGTACTGATATTATACATGTTTAATGAAAACAAAACTTTACAAACTAAGAAATAAGCAAATTGTGAGCTTATGAGTCCAACAGTTAAGCTTTTGGCTTCACAGTGGAGTTTAAGCTTGAAATAAGCTAGGAAAAAGCTTTATACAGGAAACAAAAGATAAAATAAGATAAACACAAGTCCAATAGATAAATATAAACAAGAAAATGGACTGTGGTAGTGTGAGCTTAAGGTTTAGTCAGTTAAGCTTTTTGAGCTTAACTTGGATGGAATTGAAGCTTGCAAAAGCTTGGTATAAGCTCCACACTGGAAAGTAAAGGAAAAATAATATATGTACAAGTGATATGACAAAATATAAACAAGCATGTGTACTGGATTTCATCAAATAAGCTTGGTAATAAGCTAATAAGCAATTCCAAATCCAAAGTACTGCTGAACCATTGCAAGGTACTGCTGACTTGATTTCAGCTATGAAATAAGCTATAACTTGGAATACAAGATGGTAATCTTAAAGCTAACTATGTGAACTAATTATAAACCAAAAGTCAAGATCTCAGCTTAACTGGATAAGCCAATAATAAGCTGAGAAAAGCAGCAACAAGGCTTAGATCTGCTCAGTGTATGCTGATACACTCAGTATATACTGAAAAACGGGACAAGTTATAAGCTGGTTGCAGCCCTACTTAATAAGCTGCAACATGGGATTTAAGCACTGGGTCCTTGAGTTGGGTGGATGAGCTTCACATAAAACTAAAACACTCAAGCTAATGACCACAAATGAGCTTTTTAGGAGCTTATGAACTAAGCTTGAGTAGACTGATTTCTCAGTATGCTCAGGAAATGGGGCAAACAATAAGCTCTTATTTAACTTATCAAATGAGCTCATGAGAGCTCAACAAGCACTGAAACACTGAGCATGATTGGTTAGCTTCACATGAAACTAAAACACACAAGCTCAAGTTCAATGAGGAACTTTTCATGAGCTTAGGAAAACAACTCCAACTACGGTTTGTACGTGTAGTGAGTAAGATGGGACAAAAAGGTGAAAGTGATTAAGCTATCTAATAAGCTACTGATTGAAAAACAAGCATACACATAATAAAAAGGCCATAAGGCCTACACAAAAAGCCAAGTGCACAAGCTAGGTCTAAGTCATAAAGCTTCGCAAGCTTATGAACTTGATGACTAAACTTGTGCAGTGGCAAAAACAAAGCTAAAATAAGCTATAAAATAAGCTATTAAGCATGACATATAAAATTAACAAAAATAGAATAAGTAAGATTAGCAACAAAACTAAAACATCCTAAAAGTATTTAAGCGAAACTAAATAGCAAAGGCACAATGAAATTATTAAGTTTATTCAAAATGACAAAAGTGAAAATTTGACTTTTACAAGAACACTAAAGTTTGACTAAACGAATTTAGATCTTAATCTCTTGATTAAATAAGTTAATATAAGCTATAAGAACATGAAATTAACAAAGATAAACAACATTTAAACACTTAAGCAAGGTTATGAGTTCTAACAATCTCACAGTGCTCATAATGAGATTGTCAAGTGTCAAATTGACTTTCTACCATGCTACACCACTTGATTAAGGTTTCACTGAGTTACTTAGATCATGTAAAGAGTACATCAAACAAGAACAACCATTAACACAACCTTAAACACAGAATCACCATTAAATCCAAACAGCCTTTAAAATGGCTCAAAATGAGGTTTTCAAAGCATAAGACTGCATAAACTTATTTCATCAAATCCAGAGATCATATTGTGTCAAAATAGACCTTTTTAAGCATAAACAAGTAGTCACAAATGTTCAAACCTAGAATTGTCAAAAACAAGCATATGGCGGTCAAATGCAAAATCAAACCACAATCAAATCCAAAACATAACAACCTAATATTAAGACATATTATGACTAACAAACAACAAAGAAACATAAAAACATGAAAATTATAGCATCTAAAACATTGAAACGAAGAAATGCAAAATTTAAGAAAATGGCTTACAAGTTGCAATACAAGCTGAGACAAAGAACCAAGACCCAAGAACAATTCTAAAGCTTCCCAAGAAGCACTACAACCCAGGACAATCTAGAATTCATCCTGCTCCAAGCTTCTTCCTTCTCAACTCACTATTTTTGATTTTTCATTGATTTTCTTGATTTTTTAGTGTTTTTCTGAATTTTAAAGACTAAACTTGTTTTAATGTATCTAAAAGCTTAAAAGCTTTGTCAGGAGTTTATGTGAGCTTAAAGAGTCCATTAAACAATTATAACTAACATGAATTCGAATGCCATGAAAATTAAAGGTAATTAAGAAAAAACTTGAAACTGAAATTTAGACTGAAATTAAACTGGAAATTAAGTTCTATTACACTAGTTTAATGAAAGTTACAACATTAAAACTGTAAATGACAAGTAATTTAAAGAAAGCAATTTAAAATTACACTACGTGACCATTGGCTAGTCCAAGGTAGTCATCTCTTTGCCTCTCCTCTGATCTTTATAGCATTCTGAATTCCCACTAGCATTCCAGTCAAATCCCACTTGCAATCTTGACCATTGATTAAGCAGAAATCATCCTAGCCGTTTAAATTACTTTTGGCGCCAAAAGTCATCCACGCTGCTAGGGGCAGTTTGAGAGCAATTAATGAACCTTGGTGTGTTGTGGAGCTGGAGGGGGCATGTTTGGTGGGTTTATGGGTCAAGTTGAAGAGTGGGTAACAAAAGCAGGGGAATGTGAGGTGAAAGAGGTAAAGTAATGGAGATGCATTAACTGCAGTTGTGGGCTAGTTTGTGAGGTGGAATGAATGAGAGGGGAGAGTAGGTGGTGAGCTGGTGTGATGAGGTGGTGAAGAAACCAGGGAGGTGGAGGAGTGGTTTCTGGTTTTGGCGGGGTTGTGAGGAAGAAGGGGATATAAGGGTGGGTTTGACCAAGGTCAAACCGGTTTTATTATTTAAGGAGTTGGGCTGGATTTGTTTGTTGGGCTGGATTTGGATTTAAGGATTTAATACAAAGGGTCCAGTTTGGTTTGTAGTGTATAAAAGCCCAAGGACTAAAGTTGTAATTTCTGAAATCATGAAGGACTAAACCTGTAACATTTCATAAGTTATCACAAGGACTAATAATGCCAATTTTGCTAAACCAAAGGACCTTTGTTGTATTTATTACAATTTAAAACACCCGGGGGACCTTTTATGACATTTTCCAAAGTTGAGGGGGTGAAATTGTAATTTTCCCAAAAGTTATCAAAAGGTTCCAAATTGTAAGTTATGAATAGTACAAGGGTATTATTTGATAAATTATACTTTTTAAATACCGAGGACTAATTTTGCCATTTTGTAACTTGAGGGGTTAAAGTTGCCAATTTGTGAAAACTTTTATCCAGGGATTATTTTGTGAACATGTTTGATTATCCAAGGACTAAAGTTGACTTTTCATACATTTTAAACTTTCAGGGACTAATTACGCCATTTGTGAAACCTGTGGATGAAAATGACAATTTTGTGAACTTTGCATGCTTTTCACTTATTTTCAATCTTTTTATACCTGAGTCACATAAAAACACATTTTCATGATATTTGTAACATTTATATAGTCATTTGTGTGTTTTTGGCCGTTTTTGTGGGTTTAAATAATATAAAATATATGTGTATTTAGACACATATCAAATCCCCCACACTAAACTATTGCTAGTCCCTAGCAATCTTTTATGAAAACTTAATGGATTTTAATCTCTTTACCAAAAGCCATTACTTCTGGAGTAGCCAATTGTTTCAGTTCAAGTAAGAACCTTGGTACAATGATAACCAAATGATTTTGAGCAAATCACCGACTTTCAACGGTTTTGATTTGTCTTTACCGAGCCGTTTGCTTCGGACTAGCCAACTCTTAGATAAATTATCAATATTATCTTTGGTGAGTTGATTACCAATTATGGTTTTCCAACTGCCTTTACCACAAGCCATAAACTTGCGGGCTAGCCAACTCTTCACTAATTAAAGATATGGTGAGTCGAATACCATACAATTTTGGGCAAATTGCAAGCCATAAACGGATTTGAGATATCTTTACCAAGAGCCGTTTGCTCCTGGATTAGCCAATCCTTATGTGGGTTAGACATGGTGGACTGATTACCATTTGTTGTGTTTAGTACATAGTACTTTGATAAGGTTTAAAAGGTACCATTTGAGGGTCATTTAAGTCCTTATTTGATCACTTTGTATCCGTTATTGCTTAATATCGTTCCTTTTCACTTTTAGGTCTCGTGAAGGCAAAATGCTGGAATGGCACTTATTTGGACGAAAAAGCGCGAATATATGAAGAAAATGGTCAAAGTCGAAATCGAGACACTCACGATTCTTTGAATGTAGAAGCGCGGCGTCAAAAGTGCTATTGCGGCCGTCCAGTGTGTGACGGGACAGAACCCAAAACTCGTATTTTCAAGAGACGGCGTCTAGTGGTGAAAGAGTAGGCCGTCGCTACTCGGGACGGCCTAGATGCAATCCAGACGACGTCCGAAGTCGAAGAGACGGCGTCACGGACATAAGGTGACGCCGTCGCAAAGTTAACGTCGCCAAGACGAAACCCTAATAAGCGGCGACACGGCGGCGTCACTAAACATAAGGTGACGCCGTCGCAATTGTAATCTTATATATAGAATCCGAATTTTTCGGTCTTAGTGTGGAGAGTCTTTGGAGTAAAACCTAAAACCGAACCTAAGGTGTCTTGTACGATATTTTAGGGTTTTAACCCTATCTTACACCAAGATAAGTCTTTACTTCATTAATTCAATTATGTCTTTGATTATTTGTGTGTATGCTTGCATGTTCTCCATGTCCGGCTAATTTATTTGTGTGTTTGCTTAGGAAGTATGAAACTTAATTATTAAATATTGATTGGTTGTTTCTTATCTTAGTTGATTAATGATCTAGTAGTGCGATAGATCATTCGTTGTGCACTTAATGCTTGATTCATCTTTGTGAACCCTAGAGTATAATTACGAGTAATTGTAGTCTAAACCATCCAAGCGCCTTAGAGTAGGAGTCTATAATCTCTAGTGGGTTTGTAGACAAGACCCTTTGGTAAGTTCGAAGAGTTGGGAGAAACGCATACCCTACAACTTTAGAAACACAACGCAACTAGGACTAAGGCGTGATACTCAACCATCAATAGGAGATAATTAAGGAGTAATACAAACTAAGTAAACACATCTTTAAACTATCATACGAGCACACATTAATTAGACATAGACTCCCACAACCTTAGTTTAGATAATTAGATAATAGTAGAGTAATCGGTGAAATACCAACCCCAAATCCAATACCGAGATTCGTACCTTTCCATTTTCATAAAATATAAAAGATAAAAATAATCTTCCTCAACCTTAACCTTAGCGTAGTAACTCCTACTAGCATTCCTATTCCCCAGAGAGCGATATCAATACCGTGGCTTACCCTAATTACTACACTACAACGATTAGGTTCACCGCCTGGGGTGTTATAAAACTTGCTCGAAGAAAAGGAAGTTCCTTTGACCCCGAGCAGCGTGTGGCGTTATCAAGTTTTGGCGCATTGCGGGAATAGAATAGCTAGTTAGTAGTCCACCTCGTTTAGGTTTCTTTGCTTGATTCCTATCAAGTAAACTTTTTCTCATTTTAGATTTCTCTTAGTCTATCCCCTTCTTCGTGACCTTTGTTGGTGATTCCATCACTTTTCATCATGGAAGGTGACAACCCACTACCCTTCATCAACCCACCACCAAATGACCGCCAAGAGCCCGTACTCTTGGTGAATACTCGAGACCAAGCCACCTAGGCTATAGGAACACCATTGAGCTTCCCGACCAAGCCCAAACTACGGCCTGCGATCCGACACCATCCGGTTGGTGCAAAGCGGATGTGCATTCCATGGACTTAGTTCGAAGATCCAAATCGACATCGAGGATTTCCTCAAAATCGTCGATTCCATCGACCTTGATGCTACTACTCGGGAGACCACGCGCTGCGTCTCTTCCAATTCTCTACGGGACCAAGCTAGTAATTGGCTTGAGCGACTTCCCCGGCTCCATCTCAAGTTGGGATGATCTTACCTCTCGCTTCCTTGCTCGATTCTTCCCACCGGGAGAACCACTAAGCTTAAGCGAGACATCTTGACATTCCAATGACTCAAGGTGAGTCTCTTTACAAAGCATGGACTCGATTTAAGGAATTACTCCGTAAACTTCCACACCAAGGCATTGATCTTTGGCTTCAAATCCAAATCTTCTATGATCATACCGATTTCATTACTCGACGATCCATTGATCGAGCTGCCGGTGGAAGACTCAGCGACTTTAATGCAGAGCAATCATGGGAAATAATAGAGGACCTCGCCCTCTATGACAACGAAAGTTGGGATGACCCCGTGAGCTGCCCAAAACCGTCAAGGCAATCTCCTTGCCTCCTCCCGACCGTGGGATGATCGAACTTGAAGATCAAGTTAAATTCCTCATGAGTTCCTACGAAAATCCTAAATCCTCACGACAAGTGAATCAAATCACTCTACCTTGTGAGTTATGCGATGGTCCCCATGACACTCGTGATTGCACAAGGCTCTCCGAACAAGCTTTTGCGGACTACGCCTCCATACGTGCCGGCGAGCGGGAGAGAAGTGGTACACTTTCAAACCGAACAAAACAACTTAGGAAACTCATACAACCCCTCATGGAGAAATCACCTAATCTTAAGTGGAACCAAAACTCAAGCACCTGCTGTAAGATATAACTTTTCACACACATCAAACCATAATACAAGGTGGCGTATAAGATGGAATTCTAGAGAGAAAGTTAGAGGTTTAGGGAACTTAGTGAGAGAAAGTGAAAGATATTATTATGAGCTCCAACTCTCTACCTTGGGAGGTAGAGTATTTATAGTCTTACATAAATCGCCACACTTTGGGCATGGATCGAGGCATACGGTGGGTAAAGACCGTCCGTCCTCCACGGTGTTACTTAACTAAATTACTACTTAACTTAATGAACTACGACTACGAGCTTTCTAACGATTACATATACTTGAGGTGACCGACTCTTTAATACCGGGAATTTCTAATTCTAACAATCTCCCCCAAGGAGGTCACCTCAATTATACACCAAAATTACATTGAATACAAATAGATATTACATTAACAGTTGATCTTGCATTCTTGATGTAGTCCTTTGCTCATAAGCTCGTAGTCATTGATTCTTCACATTGCATGTTTGGTTATTCCAAGTGGAGGTCTTTCTTGATCCACGTGATGATAAGTTTGAGCCATCTTTGGAGATCATCGACTATCAACAATCTCGACACATCCTTTGTAGTGTTGGTATTATGTGATGTTATGACTTTGGGACCGACATGCTCACATTACGGATCATGAATTCTTCTCATCGAGTAGCGGAAGCATTTGTTGAATCACGATATTGGCGGCGTAGCGAAGCATGGGTGAAAATATCGAGTCATTGATGCACTAATCATGATTTCTTTTGAGTTGAATGTGTTAAGTGAGCATGCGGCTATGGATTGACCGCTTCATTACGATCACTACAAGCGTCGGGCGTACACGCATACAACAGATTAGCAACAAATCGCACGAAAGTGTCTTTGATCACTTCGTTGAATTGAGGTACACGCCCACGGTTCCCGTTGATCGATACAAATCTTGCTGTGATCGGTAGGATTCCTAAGAATCTCCTTGACGGGGTTTCGCAATTGTTCTAGGCGTTCTCAAACCGGAACATCTCAAAGAAGACAACACGGAGTGAGTGAACCGTGAATATAAAGTCCATCGATTGATGAAAAAGATTTGAAAAACAATCGTGTATTGCTCAATAGAAATTGTTTTTGCAATACAACGAAGGTTTTATTGAAAATCAATTATCAATCATAAAAATACCTTTGGTTTGAAAAATGAGTACACGGTCGATGTGCTAAAGAAAAGAGTTTATAAGCACAAAGACCGGTTTTCAAAGGTATCCGTCAATCCCTAACTCGAACCGGGTTTGATTCAAAGATTGAATCGCCCCATTGTTTCATTCGGTTGTCACATGGTTGATCTATAAAATAGATCTCACATGCCACCTACCGGGAGCTTGTTAGATGTTGGCTCGAGGCTTTCCATCTTCATTGTGAATATGTAAACATATCACTCGGATGTTACAGCAATACCACAAGGATAATGCGTAGGACTCAAGATATAATCTCTCTTTCCACATTGTGTGAAGCAGAGAGTCTTCATTGAAAGTGTCCTAATGAGATTTATTGATGATCTCGTGGCTCTAGACTCAATTTGTGCATATTTGGATCCTATAGCGGAGACTAGGAGAGGGTCTCCTACTTCAATATCAACCATCTCTAAGAGAAAGTCGATAGATAATGTCGGTTCCCGTGAGAATGAAACAAGTCCTTTTAAGAGGAACTTGAGTGGTTTGGAAAGTTGAAGTGCGGTCGTCCTTTGGGTCCATGACGTCTTGTCTTCAATACCGATGTTACCATCGGTAGCATATGAATTGAACCGGTTTACGCCCTAAGGTTGAATAAATGGAGGGCTATTTGTTTTCACCCTTTTCTCATTCAATTCTTTTAATTCTTCAACCCTTGATGCTTACGAGACTTCATAGCTAGAACCTTGTTAGGTTTATTCGATTACTAGCTCGGTCTTAGTCCGCACTCTTCCCATATCTCACATTTCTCCTTTTATCATCATACCTAAGGACTTCTACACTAACTAGTGGATTGTCCTGGTGATCCCTCCGATTACGGCGGATCATGGGAACCAATACCTAACCTTATCATCCTTATATCACCGTACATAAAGTAAAGTTGGTCGGTCAATTTGGTATTGTTCATCGCCATTGGATCAATTGAAAACCATTTGAAAATCAATTCGGATACTTGTGATATATTATCAAAGCTTTTTGTACTGAATTGTTTTGATATTTTAAACGAGAACTCCCCTCAACATGTGCATCAAGTGTTGAAAATGTTTTGCACACGGAGGCAAGAGAAAGAATTTACTTCTTTTAATTACCATTTTCTAAAGATATCAACATCTCTTCCTCAAAGATCAAGTTGGTATAGCATTTCCGGGAAGGATGAGGTTTCCATGAATTTTGCTCCCCTCAATATGTGCCTCGAGGTTTGAAAAGAGTTTTGCACATACTAGAGGAACTGCACATTAGGATGAATGATCACGTTTCAAATCAAAGGTTTAAGATAGATGCTCCCCTCGACATGTGCATTGAAAAATTGAAATCGTTTGTCACATGTGAGAAGGACGGCATGTACATTCTTTATACCCATTTACGATTATCGGTTTAAATCCAATTTAAATCACATTCTCCCCGATCACAATTATCAAATCATTTGAGATTTGTGATCTCGTATAATTAAATTGATTTTGAAAGCTTTAAGGAGAATTGTGACTTGATTGTGAAAGTGTTTTAAGCGATATGGATCGATTTTAAGACTTTAAACTCCATTTATAAAACATGCATGTATATCTTTTGAAAACAATTTAATGCCAAATAACTTTTAATTTAATTGAAATCATTCTCCCCTCAATCAATAGCGTGGGTTGTTGATTGAGAGATAGATTTTGACAAATAAGTCGATGATTATCAAAAATAGAGATTGAGTTATTTTTCAAAGCATTTAGTTTTAATGAGATAGGAGTTTATAGAATCGAGCATAGGATTTGAAAACATGGTAAAACATGGCTCTGTTCTTTCTTTAAAAGCGGGTTATTGCACGAAATGACAATAAACCATTTCTCTTTCTCCCAAAATTTTTTTTTTTTTTTTTTTTTTTTTTTTTAGAATTCGAACAACATCTAAAGTCCGTGTCATTCTTTGAATGACAGACAAAGACAAGTAGATATTATCGAACCGTGAAAAACATGACAAAAATGACAATATTTTTGAAGATTTTGAATATTTGATTTTATGGATTTTGAAAGTTTTATAATTTTCTATTTTGTTTTCGAATAACTATTTACAAGAGATAGATGAAGATAGACCTTTACTCTCGTCTTCCTCCGAAGGCGTTTGAGTGTTTCGGTTGAAGGCTTTTCAAACCAAGGCGTGGAAGAATAAACTCAAGCGTTCTCTTGGAAGAGCTTTGGTGAAGATGTCGCTAGCGATATTGAGACCTCACAAAGTATAGTTCCACCACACCTTTTCCACTTGTTCCCGATGAAATGATGTCGAATGTCGATATGCTTTGCTCTTGAGTGTTGAGCGTTGTTGCATGAGAGAGCAATAGCACTTTATTATCACGATGCAGAGGATTTTGTTGAATTCAAAGCCATAGTCGGATAATTGAGATCTCATCCATAGGATTTGAGCACAACAAGATGACATGGCTATGTATTCACCTCTGTAGAGGAAATAGAAGTACTCATTTGCTTCTTTGAAGACCAGACTCACAAGCTTATCACCCAAAAGCGAGCACCTCGGGCGTGCTTGGCGTGTATCTTGACAACTGCATGATCGGCATCTCGCATAGGCCGTTAGTGACATACCGGTGTCCCGGGTGCCATAGTCCCATATTGATGGTTCCTTGGAATGCGAAGACCCGTTTAAGCGCTTCAAGGTGCTTTTTAGTAGGCTTAGCACGGTATCTAGCACACATGCATCTGAGAGAATAAGATGTCCGGTCTACTAGCGATGAGATACATCGGGGATCCAATCATACTCCTATATTTCGTTTGGTCAATCATGATCACGAGAGGTCCTCATCTAGTTTGGTTCGGTCAATCATGGGGGTGTCAACGGGTCACTTGAATCAAATCAAATTTCTTTAAAATCTCATTGCATATTTAGATTGATTTATGAAAATGCCTCGGGACTTTGTGAAATTTGTAATCCTAAGAAAAATGACATTTGTCCCATCATTGACATTTGAAACTTTGAACTCATTTCATTTGAAAACGATCACATTCCATTGGGTCGGTCGAGGCAAAATAATATCATCAACATAAATTTGAACATGAATCAAATGTTTGCGACTTCTGGTGAACAATGTAGGATCAAGCTGCTCCTTTGATGAATCCGGTTGATAGAAGAAACTTAGGCGGTGTATCATACCATGCCCTTGGAGCTTGCTTTAAACCGTAAAGAGCTTCTTCAAGCGATAAGCGTGAGTAGGATGCTCTTGATTCACAAATCCTTGAGTTGGTGGCGTGAGCGACTTCTTTAAGATCTCCGTTTAGAAATGCCGTCTTTACATCCATCGATAAACCACCATGTTCTTGCTAGCATTAGCGAGAAAGATTACGATGGCCTCGATTCGAACAAGCTGGAGCAAAAGATTCTTCAAAGTCTATACCCTCCTCTTGGCGATATCCTTTAGCAACTAATCGAGCCTTGTTCTTCAACACATCACCATGCTCATCAAGTTTTACTTTGAAGATCCATTTAGAGCTATAATCATAGCACTGCGATGGAGGCGGTACTAACTCCCATACATCAAGTCGATCAAACTCATGAATTTCATCTTGCATAGCATTGAACCGCTATCTTCATTCATAGCGGTTTTAACATCTTTTGGTTCGATCTTAGATAGTACGGAGTTGAAGAAGCACCATAAGGCATCGATTTGAGTTGCTTCGGGTTGATACGGAGACGGGAGGGATTACCAATGATGTTGTCTAATGGATGATCGTGAGTCCATTTTACGAGGTGTTCATGTGGCATTTGTTGAGGAACGAGGTAGGCGAGTCGATGTCTCCGAAGAAGATGGTTCTGCGATGATTCGGGAGTAGCAAATATGTTTTCAAATGGAGCATCTTGAGAGTCATAGGGATTAACTTCATCATTGATGCGGAAACATTTCCATGATGTACATTTGAAGAATGATGATTTGTTGATGAGGCGAAGGATCGGACGGGTGCTTCTTGACTTACGAGATATTGAAGCGATGGATTGACTTCATTCATCGGAATCGAGCATCCTCTGTTGTAGGGATCGGCACCTCATTAGTAGTAGACTCATACAGTTCATCAAACATTGGATCAAACAATTTCTTTACATCATCTTGATGGAGGTACATATGGTGTTTCTTGAGAGGAGTTTGGAACAAGGGATGAACCAATAGGAATTGTTATGAAGTCGGGTCACAGTGGAGTGTCCGAGAGCCATTTGACCGGTCGACTCATCAAGCGTAGCGTGAATTGTTTCCATGATATTTCGGGTTCTTTTGTTGTAGATTCGGTATCCCTTTTGTTTGGTGCATATCCTACAAATACTCCAATGTCGACTTTAGCCCTAAGTTTGCCCAAGTCTTGACCTTCATTAGTTGGATAGCACAAGGCACCAAACACACGAAGGAAAGATAGATTAGGTTTTACATTGTGGACAAGTTCATATGGAGTTTTTCCATGAATGGTGTGAATTAGGGAGCGATTTTGTGTGTAACATGCGGTGGCAATTGCTTGACCAGGAGAAACATTGGAACCTTTGAGTAAATCGGCATTGTTCTAGAGCTTCAACAAGAGTGCGATTTAGTCTTTCAACTACACCGTTACATTGAGGGGTTCGTGGAACACTTCTTTGATGGTGATTCAATGCTTTCATAGAATTCACTAAGTTGTTTGTTGACAAACTCGGTTCCATTATGCATTCGATAATTCGGCGGTTTTGTTTAGTCTAACTGCAATTTGTTTGATGAGTTTGATGATGATATCGGGAGTTTCATCCTTTGTCCTTAAGAACTTGACCGGTGAATCTAGAATAATCATCAACCACAACTAACATATTTCTTCCCAAAGATATTACGCACCTCATTGGTCCACATAAATCCATATGAATCATATGAAGAACTTACGTGAGAGTTAGTAGGTTTGGGTTTATGGGCATACTTCTTGCTTTTCCCAATTGACATCTTTGAACAAAGATGATCCTTTTCATACTTTAGTCTAGGTAGACCTACAACTAAGTCCTTTACGGAAAGATCGTTGATGGTGCGAAGTTCAAGTGATTGAGGCAGCGATGCCATAACCATGACTTTGTTTTAGAAGCCTTTGATAACAAGCGATTGGTGAAGCTCTCATCATGTCATCGATAGAGATAGTGTAAAGGTTTGAGCCACGAGTTCCTTTCAGCAGTTCCTTTCCATTAAGATCTCTAACAAAGCGGTATGTTTCGAAGGCTACTTCTAGATCGAATCACGAATTGACCAGCGAGAAAGCAGTTATGACCTAAACCTTCCACATAATACACTCACGGAGATGACACTATCACCAACAACATAATCTCCATAACCCATATGCAAGTGATCATTACCAAATCTAATGATCCGATGAATTTGCTCACGAAGTTCATGGCGTGACGGTCACGATCATATGCTTGGAGCGACTGAGTCCGGTACCACGAGCGATTTGAGCGATCTGCGGTTGAACACGAGACAAGAATGGATAGCGGATATTTGGGATCCCCATGCAGAATGGGTTCCATTTGGTTAGTAACAGTTGGACCACCAATTTTCCTTTTATTAAAATAATTTTAAAAATACAAAAGGGGATATTGTTCCTAAACCCTTTACTAAGGGGGTTAAAAATGCCCAAATTCAAGGGTAAAAAAAAAGGGGAAAAAATTTTTGGGGGTTTAAACCTTTCTTTGGTAAAAAAGGGAAAAATTTTAAACCCGGAAAATTTCTCCCAAAAACGGGATTTTCCCAAAGTTTGAAGGGGGAAAAAAAACCCGGAAAAGTAATTTATTTTGCCGTTTAAATGGGTTTCTTTAAAGTTTTAAATAAAAAGCCCTTTTCAATTTTTAAATTCCCCAATTTAAATCAAATTAAGGAAAAAACAAATTTGAAAAAATTTAATGTTTAAACCCTTTTAAATTGAAATTTTTTTGGTTTTAAAGGTTAAAAATTTTTGATAAAGGAATTTATTTTGGGGGTTTTGTTAAAAAAATCAAAAACCCAAAAGTTTAAAGGGAAATTTTTTGGTTAAAAAAATTTTAAACCTGAAACAAATTTTCCTTTTAAATTTAAAATTTAAATTAAAAAAAAAAAAACAAATAGGTTTTAAAATTTTACCTCCCCAAAAAATGAATTGAAAATTTGGTAAAAAATTTTAAAAAGGAAAAATTTTAAAAAAAAAAATTTTTAAAAAAATTATTTAAAGGGTTTGGTTTAATGTTAAAAAAAATTTTTTATTAATTTCAAAATTTATTAAAAATTTTAAAGAAAATAAAAATTAAACGCTTTTGAAAAACAAAGAAATTTTAAAAAATTAAAAAAAATAATTTAAACCCAAAATTAAAAACTTTAATGGAAAGAAAATTAGGAAAATTAAAAAAAATTCAAATTTTTAATTTTTTTTTTAAAAAAGTAATTTTAATTTTGTAAAAACAAAATTTAATTAAAAAAAATAAAATCAAATTTTTTAGAAAAAAAAAAAGTTTTTAACAAAAATTTATTTTTTTTTTAAAAATTTGTTTAAAAAGTTTTTTTTTTTGGGTTTTGGAAATTTTAATAAAAAAAAAAAAAATAAAAAAATTAAAAAATGTTTTGGTTTCAAAAATTTAAAAGTTTCAATTTTTCCCAAACCCAAAAAGGTTTGATTAAACTGTTTAATTAAAAAAATTAAAAAAAAAAATTATTTAACCAAAGTAAGTTTTGAAATTTTAAAAAACAAAAAGCAAAAAAATTTAAAATTTTTAAAATTTAAAAAAAAAAAAAGTTAAAAACAAAATTAAAAACAAATGGTTTTAACTTTTGGGGTTTGGGGTTTAAAAAAAAAAATAATGGAAAAAACAAAATTAAAAATTTTTGGATTTCAAAAAAAAATTTTTTAAAAAATTAAAAAATTTTCCAAATTTATTTTAAAAAAAAAATTTAAATGAAATTTTAATTTGAAAAATTTTAATTGGAATTAAAGAAAAGGGAAAAAACCTAAAATTAATAAAAAATAAAAATAAAAATGAAAAAAAAATAATAAAAAAAATGAATTTTAAAAGGAAAAAAAAAAAATTATAAAATTTAATTAAATTTACTATTTAAATTTTTAAAATTTAGATTAAAAATAAAAAAAAAAAAAAAAAAGGGGAAAATTTTAATAAAAAAAAAAAAAAAATGGGAAAAAATTTAAATTTAACTTAAAAAAAAAAAGCAAAAAAATTAATAAAAACTTTAAAAACCCAAAAAGTTTGGTTTTCTTTAAAACCAAACTTAAAATTTTCTGTTTTTAAAAAAAATTTAACAAATAAGAAAAAAAGCAAAAAATTTAAACCTAAAAACCAAAAATTTAAAGGCTTTTTGATAAATTTAACTTTTTAAATAAGTAAAAAAAATTTAAATAAAAAAAAAAAAAAAAAAAATAAGAAAACAAACAAAACCCCTTAAAAATTTAAAAAAACAAAAAAAAAATGAAATTTAATTATTAAAATTTAAAAGGGTTTGTTTTACAAGGAAATAAAATTTGAAAAGCGAAAAAAGTTTAAAAAATTTTGAAATAAATTTTTAAAAAAAATTTTTTTCAAATTTTTCGTTTTGGTTTCTTTTAAAATAAAGTTGGTTTAAATTAACTTTTGGGAATTAAAAAAACCTTAACAAATTCGAATTTTTAAATAAAAATTAAAAAAAATTAAAATTTAAAGCAAAATTAAAAAAAAATTTTAAAAATAATTAACTTAAACAAAGCAAAATTTAAAAAAAAAAAAGATTGGCGGGGTTATTTTCCCCAAACTTAAAAAACAAAACAATTTAAAATTTTGCCCAAAAAAACTTTAAAATAAATTTTGCCAAAATTTTAATTTTAAAAATTGAACTTTTTTAAAAAAAAAAAAATTTTTAAACCCAAAAAAAAGGGGTTAGGGAAAATGGGAAAGTTTTTTTTTTTTTTTGAAAGGGGAAGGGGGTTTTTATTTTTAAAGAAAATTTTTAAGGTTTTTAAAAAAAAAATTTGGGTGTTGACCAAAAAAAATAATTAAGGGGAAATTTTTGAAAAGTTTGGAAAAATTTCAAAGGGTTTTTTTTTAAAGAAAAAATTTAAAAAAAAAGGGAAAAAGAAATTTTCTTTTTAAAGGGCTTTTTTAAAACCGAAAAAAAATTTAAAAAAAGAAAAAATTAGTAAATTTTTTCCCAAATAAAAGGCCAAAAAAATAATAAAATTTTTGGGGAAAAAATTTTTTTTAAGAAAAAAAGGGGTTTATTTAAAAAAGGGGAATTTAAATTTTAACTGGGTTTTTAAATTTAAAAAATAAAATTTTGGGGGTAAATTTGGGAAAAAAAGGGGAATTTTTTTTTGGGGTTTAAAAAAAATTTTCAAAAGGAAAATTTATTAAAGTTTTTTTTTTATTTAATTTAATAAAATCCCTTTTTTTATTAAAAAAAAATTTTTTAATTAAAAAACTTAAATAAAAAAGTAAAAAAAAAAAAAATTTTTTTTAAAATTAGATTTTTGCTTTTAAAGGGGGTTTTTTGGTTTTAAAATTAAATTTTTTCCAAATGTAAATTTAAAAAGGGTTTTTTTTTAAATTTTAAATTAAAATTTTGAAAATTAACAAAAATTAAAAAAAACCATTTAAATTTAAACATTTTTTTAAAAGGCTAAATATTTTAAAAAATTTTAAACTTTTTATAAATTTCCGGAATAGGGTTTTAAATTTTTTCTAAACAAATTTTTCAAATTTTTAAAACCAAATTAAAAACAAAATTTCGAAAATAACATTTAAACTTTTTTTTTAAATTTATTGAAAACCCAAAAAACCCAAAAACATTTAAAGCCTAAACTTTGAAATAAAAAAATTTAAAAAGCTTTAATAAGGGGTTGGAAAAAAAACCCGAACAAAACAAAGGAAAACATTTCCTTTTTTTTTCCCCTTTTCCGGCTTTTCTTTTAAAATAAAAATTTTTTATTTTAAATTTTTTTTTAAAATTTTAAAGGCAAAAAAAAAATTTTGTTTTTTTATTTTAAATTAACTTTTTGGGGTTTTTGGGGTTTTTAAAAGTTTTTCAATTTTTTTTAAAAAGGGGAACCATTTGGTTTTTAAATTTAAATTTTTGAAATTTTAAAAATTTAAAATTTCCCAAATTTTGTTTTAAAACCCTTAATTTTTTAAAATTTTAAACCCGGGGAAAACAAAAAAAAAAATTTAAAATTCAAATAAGAAAATCTTTTTTCCCCGGGCCATTTTCCCTGTTTCCAAACCAAATTTGGTTAAATCCGTTAAAACCCCCAAAAGGGTTTTCCCCAAAAAAAGGGGGTAAAAATAACCCCCTTTTTTGGGGAGGGGAATTTTTTTTAATTAAATTTAAAAACCGTTTTTTAAATAAAGTTGGGTTTTTGGGGTTTCTTTTTAAAAGGGTTTTAAAATTTTTGGGGTGGGGTTTTAAAAAAATTTTGGTTTTTTGGTTTTGTTTTTTTGGGAAAGGGTTAATTTTTTTTGGTTGGTTTTAAATTTTTAAATAAAATTTTTTTTTGGGGGTATTTGGTGGGAAATAGGTTTGGTTTTTTAAAAACCCGGGGTAATTTGGGGCAGGGAGGTTAAAACTTATTTAAAAACCCGGGCCCAAAATTGACCAACCCCCTTTTTGAAAACCCCCAAAACCCGGGGACCTTTAAACCCAAAAATTAGGGTAAAATTGAACCCCCTTTCCCGGGCCAAAGGTTTAAAGGAAATTTAAAAAGGGTAAAATTTTTAAAATTAACCTTTAAATTTAAAAATTAAAAAAACTTTAAAATTAATTAAATTTTAACCCAATTTTTTGAACTTTTAAACCCCAAATAAAAACCCTTTTTAAATTTGGGGGAAAAGCCGGGAACCCCCCAGGGGAGCTTTTAAAATTTTCCTTTTTAATTTAAAACTTTTAAAGTATAAAACCCTTTATTTTTTGGGTTTCCCAAATTTTTCCATTTTGGGTTTTGGTATTTTTGTGGGGGAAAATTTAAATTTTAAAAAAAACAACCCCAAAACCCAAAAAAATTACCCAATCTTTTAAAAAAAAAACCTTTTAAAAAATTACTTCCCTGGGATAGGCTTTTAGTGGTGGCAAGTCAAAAATCTCTATGTTACAAGCATACGAAGAATGGCGTTGCTAAGCCAAGACTCGACACTCTAAACTCTAGTGATGAAATAAACAAACATAAATTTAAAGGATAGATGTAGGATGGTAGCCCGTATGTTTTTGTTTTTTTTCAACACTCTATTTTTTTTTTTTCTTTTTCTTTTTTTCGATTTTTTTTTGCATACACTTTTACTCTACCATCCTCTACGGTAACATCAAAATAATAGGGATTTATAGGCACATCCCTACACTTGAGTTTTATTACTCTAACACTAATTTGACCCGAATTGAAAAGATCAAAACACTTGGGGTACATTATTACGCAAACAAAGGGAATTTGAATTTAACGTTCCCTTCCGTCATTTCATAAACTTTAACTTTTCCCATGAATCCCAATCGTCCCAAAGCAGATACAAAGGATATGACTCGACTTAGCAACTCATGCAAGCAACGGATAATTGAACTAAGGGTTTAGGGTGATAACAATAATGCACTAAAAGTGAGTGCATACGAGGGTAGGCTAAGGCGATTTGGGTGTATATTTTGGGGTGGGGTGTAAACAATGCTCTTCATTGATATTCCGAAAACCGAAACATCACGAGAACCGCGAAAAGGATAGGCTCGAGGGGTTAACTAGGGTATCGTGTACTAAAGATGAGTACAACGCAAAGGGTGTGGGGAATTACTCAACCGATGTGGAAGAAGTAATTATATTACGAATGTATCAAACAAGTGTTATCCTAGTGCCTCTTATCATTTAGTTATTCCTAACTACACAAGTGTAGTCTTACTAGCGATCTCGGAATGCATCACAAAACAAGTTCTAGAATCTAATATACTACCGGTTCACACTCTAAGCATTGAAGATGAATGCTTCGATTCCTACTAATCTAAGGGCGATCCTCACATTTTTTGGTGGAATTTAGGTGGTAAAGGGTTTTTGTGCTAGTCATGCAACTTCCTATCCGTGAGACGCTTTTGTTAAGACTAATGGCCCACTCCTATATGTCATGAAAAATTTTAAATTTGGTGCCAAAATTACCCTAACCGACATTTTCTCATGGTTTATTACACAAATACAATTGGATAAAGAAAATATTCAAGGATAAGCATAGTTTCAAAGTTCCGCTTTATTTTCCCTCCCTACACTTAAACTGAACATTGTCCCCAATGTTCCCCGAAAGTATCAAAGTTATGATAATGGAAGGTAATTAAAAACGAAAGAAACTAGTACTCCCCTGATTAGCTCGGTAGGGTCCGTGTGAAGTGGTGGTTAAATCCTTTCCAAGAAGAATTTATGCGTGAAAAGCTCCTTCCAATCTTATGTAACTTCTTCATGATAAATTATACCTGCACACTTGAAGAAAACAAACGAAACCTTCGCGTAAAATCGGCGGTAATAATATATATAAGACTCGATTTAAACTAGGATATAATGCTTGTGGAATGGATGTTTCTGAAATTTCGGAAAATTAAGACCGGAAAATTCCAAAAATTTATAAGTAGTCGATTAAACTCGACGGTCAATCTTTTATTCGTCAACCACTTGTGAATGGTCAACCATAAAAGTCAAACATTTCGTAACAAAATGCATTTAAGTCCGGAGGAGTTTAGTGTTTCCTCGGGTCGTTAAGTCCCAACGAGGTGTGTAAACTGTAATACAACGATCGTGTGTCTTTGAAATGATATTGAATATACAAAACAGGAATCGATTGACTAACACTAGGAATGTGAATAGTGATAGCTCGTCACAGCTATGTCGTTAAAAGCGTGCAATCGAAACCTAAAAGCGTAAAGATATACAAACGTACGTTTAATTTAAATTAAACGTAAACGTATAAAAACAAAACGATTATAACTATAGTAGGAATTTGCCTGCCTTAGCGACTTAAATGCAAATTAAACAAACTTAAAATTTTTATTTATAATTTACAAATTTATATAAAAGTTAAGAAAACTAAAAAAAACTAAAACATGTACGTTTACGTAACAATTACGTAAGCGTACCAAAATAAAAAGTGAATTCGGTCCAATACAACTTCCACAAATGTGAAAATCATATTTTTGGAATCCTAAAAGGATAAGAAAATTATTGGAAAATTAAAATAAATTTTACACTATTAAATTAATTAATATAAATTAAAATGAATTAAATGTATTTAATAATGAATTAAATAGTAAGAAAATCTAAAATTAACTTAAATAAATGAAATAAAGAATCTGAAAAATCTAAAATATTATAAAATGAATTTTAAAACTGAAAATGTATTTTTTACACAATTATTCTATTTATTATGAATTATTTACTATTATTAAGTATTAAAAACTATTATTGATTTATTAAAAGTATTAAATGAATAAAGAAAAATCTGAAACTTTTTACATAATTCTAAAATAAATAAAAGAAGCTAGGAAAAATATAAAAACTATATGTACTTAATGAAAATAAGCAAATAAGCTTCTAAGTAGAAGCTATCACTTAGCTTTAAAGTGGTTCTTTTTGGCTTTTCTTTTTCTGAAACTCAATATGTACTGATATTATACATGTTTAATGAAAACAAAACTTTACAAACTAAGAAATAAGCAAATTGTGAGCTTATGAGTCCAACAGTTAAGCTTTTGGCTTCACGGTGGAGTTTAAGCTTGAAATAAGCTAGGAAAAAGCTTTATCAGAAACAAAAGATAAAATAAGATAAACACAAGTCCAATAGATAAATATAAACAAGAAAATGGACTGTGGTAGTGTGAGCTTAAGGTTTAGTCGTTAAGCTTTTGAGCTTAACTTGGATGGAATGAAGCTTGCAAAAGCTTGGTATAAGCTCCACTTTGGAAAGTAAAGGAAAAATAATATATGTACAAGTGATATGACAAAATATAAACAAGCATGTGTACTGGATTTCATCAAATAAGCTTGGTAATAAGCTAATAAGCAATTCCAAATCCAAAGTACTGTTGAACCATTGCAAGGTACTGCTGACTTGATTTCAGCTATGAAATAAGCTATAACTTGGAATACAAGATGGTAATCTTAAAGCTAACTATGTGAACTAATTATAAACCAAAAGTCAAGATCTCAGCTTAACTGGATAAGCCAATAATAAGTCGAGAAAAGCAACAAGGCTTAGATCCGCTCGGTGTATCTCGATACACTCGATATATCTTGAAAAACAGGACAAGTTATAAAAGTGGTTGCAGCCCTACTTAATAAGTCGCAACATGGGATTTAAGCACTTTGGGTCCTTGAGTTGGGTGGATGAGCTTCACATAAAACTAAAACACTCAAGCTAATGACCACAAATGAGCTTTTTAGAGCTTATGAACTAAGCTTGAGTAGGTGATTTCTCGGATTATGCTCGTGAAATGGGGCAAACAATAAGCTCTTATTTAACTTATCAAATGAGCTCATGAGAGCTCAACAAGCAATGAAACATCGAGCATGATTGGTTAGCTTCACATGAAACTAAAACACACAAGCTCAAGTTCAATGAGGAACTTTTCATGAGCTTAGGAAAACAACTCCAACTACGGTTTGTACGTGTAGTGAGTAAGATGGGACAAAAAGGTGAAAGTGATTAAGCTATCTAATAAGCTACTGATGAAAAACAAGCATACACATAATAAAAGGCCATAAGGCCTACACAAAAGCCAAGTGCACAAGCTAGGTCTAAGTCATAAAGCTTCGCAAGCTTATGAACTTGATTGCTAAACTTGTGCATTGTGGCAAAACAAAGCTAAAATAAGCTATAAAATAAGCTATTAAGCATGACATATAAAATTAACAAAATAGAATAAGTAAGATTAGCAACAAAACTAAAACATCCTAAAAGTATTTAAGCGAAACTAAATAGCAAAGGCACAATGAAATTATTAAGTTTATTCAAAATGACAAAAGTGAAAATTTGACTTTTACAAGAACACTAAAGTTTGACTAAACGAATTTAGATCTTAATCTCTTGATTAAATAAGTTAATATAAGCTATAAGAACATGAAATTAACAAAGATAAACAACATTTAAACACTTAAGCAAGGTTATGAGTTCTAACAATCTCACGGTGCTCATAATGAGATTGTCAGTGTCAAATTGACTTTCTACCATGCTACACCACTTGATTAAGGTTTCACCGAGTTACTTAGATCATGTAAAGAGTACATCAAACAAGAACAACCATTAACACAACCTTAAACACGAATCACCATTAAATCCAAACAACCTTTAAAATGGCTCAAAATGAGGTTTTCAAAGCATAAGGCGCATAAACTTATTTCATCAAATCCGAGAGATCATATTGTGTCAAAATAGACCTTTTAAGCATAAACAAGTAGTCACAAATGTTCAAACCTAGAATTGTCAAAAACAAGCATATGGCGGTCAAATGCAAAATCAAACCACAATCAAATCCAAAACATAACAACCTAATATTAAGACATATTATGACTAACAAACAACAAAGAAACATAAAACATGAAAATTATAGCATCTAAAACACCAAACAAGAAATGCAAAATTTAAGAAAATGGCTTACAAGTTGCAATACAAGTGAGACAAAGAACCAAGACCCAAGAACAATTCTAAAGCTTCCCAAAAGCACTACAACCCAGACAATCTAGAATTCATCCCGCCCAAGCTTCTTCCTTCTCAACTCACTATTTTTGATTTTTCATTGATTTTCTTGATTTTTAGTGTTTTTCAATTTTAAAGACTAAACTTGTTTTAATGTATCTAAAAGCTTAAAAGCTTTGTCGAGTTTATGTGAGCTTAAAGAGTCCATTAAACAATTATAACTAACATGAATTGAATGCCATGAAAATTAAAGGTAATTAAGAAAAACTTGAAACGAAATTTAGGCGAAATTAAGCTGAAATTAAGTTCTATTACACTAGTTTAATGAAAGTTACAACATTAAAGCGTAAATGACAAGTAATTTAAAGAAAGCAATTTAAAATTACACTACGTGACCATTGGCTAGTCCAAGGTAGTCATCTCTTTGCCTCTCCTCTGATCTTTATAGCATTCTGAATTCCCACTAGCATTCCAGTCAAATCCCACTTGCAATCTTGACCATTGATTAAGCAGAAATCATCCTAGCCGTTTAAATTACTTTTGGCGCCAAAAGTCATCCACGCTGCTAAAGGCGGTTTGAGAGCAATTAATGAACCTTGGTGTGTTGTGGAGTGGAGGGGCATGTTTGGTGGGTTTATGGGTCAAGTTGAAGAGTGGGTAACAAAGCGAGGGAATGTGAGTGAAAGAGGTAAAGTAATGGAGATGCATTAGCTGCAGTTGTGGGCTAGTTTGTGAGGTGGAATGAATGAGAGGGGAGAGTAGGTGGTGAGCTGGTGTGATGAGGTGGTGAAGAAACCAGGGAGGTGGAGGAGTGGTTTCTGGTTTTGGCGGGGTTGTGAGGAAGAAGGGGATATAAGGGTGGGTTTGACCAAGGTCAAACCGGTTTTATTATTTAAGGAGTTGGACTGGATTTGTTTGTTGGACTGGATTTGGATTTAAGGATTTAATACAAAGGGTCCAGTTTGGTTTGTAGTGTATAAAAGCCAAGGACTAAAGTTGTAATTTCTGAAATCATGAAGGACTAAACCTGTAACATTTCATAAGTTATCACAAGGACTAATAATGCCAATTTTGCTAAACCAAAGGACCTTTGTTGTATTTATTACAATTTAAAACACCCGGGGGACCTTTTATGACATTTTCCAAAGTTGAGGGGGTGAAATTGTAATTTTCCCAAAAGTTATCAAAAGGTTCCAAATTGTAAGTTATGAATAGTACAAGGGTATTATTTGATAAATTATACTTTTTAAATACCCAGGGACTAATTTTGCCATTTTGTAACTTGAGGGTAAAGTTGCCAATTTGTGAAAACTTTTATCCGAGGATTATTTTGTGAACATGTTTGATTATCCAAGGACTAAAGTTGACTTTTCATACATTTTAAACTTTCGTGGACTAATTACGCCATTTGTGAAACTCGTGGACCGAAAATGACAATTTTGTGAACTTTGCATGCTTTTCACTTATTTTCAATCTTTTATACCGAGTCACATAAAACACATTTTCATGATATTTGTAACATTTATATAGTCATTTGTGTGTTTTGGTAGTTTTGTGGGTTTAAATAATATAAAATATATGTGTATTTAGACACATATCAAATCCCCACACTAAACTATTGCTAGTCCCTAGCAATCTTTTATGAAAACTTAATGGATTTTAATCTCTTTACCAAAAGCCATTACTCGGAGTAGCCAATTGTTTCATTCAAGTAAGAACCTTGGTACAATGATAACCAAATGATTTTGAGCAAATCACCGACTTTCAACGGTTTTGATTTGTCTTTACGAAGTCGTTTATTCGGACTAGCCAACTCTTAGATAAATTATCAATATTATCTTTGGTGAGTTGATTACCAATTATGGTTTTCAAGCGCCTTTACCACAAGCCATAAACTTGCGGGCTAGCCAACTCTTCACTAATTAAAGATATGGTGAGTCGAATACCATACAATTTTGGGCAAATTGCAAGCCATAAACGGATTTGAGATATCTTTACCAAGAGCCGTTTGCTCCTGGATTAGCCAATCCTTATGTGGGTTAGACATGGTAGACTGATTACCATTTGTTGTGTTTAGTACATAGTACTTTGATAAGGTTTTAAAAGGTACCATTTTGAGGGGTCATTTAAGTCCTTATTTGATCACTTTTGTATCCGTTATTGCTTAATATCGTTCCTTTTCACTTTTTAGGTCTCGTGAAGGCAAAATCTTTGGAATGGCACTTATTTGGACGAAAAGCGCGAATATATGAAGAAAATGGTCAAAGTCGAAATCGAGACACTCACGATTCTTTGAATGTAGAAGGCGCGGCCAAAAGTGCTATTTGACGCCGTCCCAAAATTATTGTGACGGGACGAACCCAAAACTCGTATTTTCAAGAGACGGCGCCTAGTGGTGAAAGAGTAGGCCGTCGCTACTCGGACGGCCTAGATGCAATCCGACGACGTCGAAGTCGAAGAGGACGGCGTCACGGACATAAGGTGACGCCGTCGCAAAGTTAACGTCGCCAAGACGAAACCCTAATAAGCGGCGACACGGACGGCGTCACTAAACATAAGGTGACGCCGTCGCAATTGTAATCTTATATATAGAATCCGAATTTTTCGGTCTTAGTGTGGAGAGTCTTTGGAGTAAAACCTAAAACCGAACCTAAGGTGTCTTGTACAAGATTTTAGGGTTTTAACCCTATCTTACACCAAGATAAGTCTTTACTTCATTAATTCAATTATGTCTTTGATTATTTGTGTGTATGCTTGCATGTTCTCCATGTCCGGCTAATTTATTTGTGTGTTTGCTTAGGAAGTATGAAACTTAATTATTAAATATTGATTGGTTGTTTCTTATCTTAGTTGATTAATGATCTAGTAGTGCGATAGATCATTCGTTGTACACTTAATGCTTGATTCATCTTTGTGAACCCTAGAGTATAATTACGAGTAATTGTAGTCTAAACCATCCGAAGAGCGCCTTAGAGTAGGAGTCTATAATCTCTAGTGGGTTTGTAGACAAGACCCTTTGGTAAGTTCGAAGAGTTAGGGAGAAACGCATACCCTACAACTTTAGAAACACAACGCAACTAGGACTAAGACGTGATACTCAACCATCAATAGGAGATAATTAAGGAGTAATACAAACTAAGTAAACACATCTTTAAACTATCATACGAGCACACATTAATTAGACATAGACTCCCACAACCTTAGTTTAGATAATTAGATAATAGTAGAGTAATCGGTAGAAATACCAACCCCCAAATCCAATACCGAGATTCGTACCTTTCCATTTTCATAAAATATAAAAGATAAAAATAATCTTCCTCAACCTTAACCTTAGCGTAGTAACTCCCTACTAGCATTCCTATTCCCTAGAGAACGATATCAATACCCGTGGCTTACCCTAATTACTACACTACAACGATTAGGTTCACCGCCTGGGTGTTATAAAACTTGCTCGAAGAAAAGGAAGTTCCTTTGACCCCGAGCACGCGTGTAGCGTTATCAAGTTTTGGCGCCACGCTGGGGAATAGAATAGCTAGTTAGTAGTCCACCTCGTTTAGGTTTCTTTGCTTGATTCCTATCAAGTAAACTTTTTCTCATTTTTAGATTTCTCTTAGTCTATCCCCTTCTTCGTGACCTTTGTTAGTGATTCCATCACTTTTCATCATGGAAGGTGACAACCCACTACCCTTCATCAACCCACCACCAAATGACCCGCCAAGAGCCCGTACTTTGGTGAATACTCGAGACCAAGCCACCTAGGCTATAGGAACACCATTGAGCTTCCCGACCAAGCCCAAACTACGGCCTGCGATCCGACACCATCCGGTTGGTGCAAAACGGATGTGCATTCCATGGACTTCGTTAGAAGATCCAAATCGAGATCGAGGATTTCTCAAAATCGTCGATTCCATCGACCTTGATGCTACTACTCGGGAGACCACGCGCTGCGCCTCTTCCAATTCTCTCTACGGGACCAAGCTAGTAATTGGCTTGAGCGACTTCCACGGCTCCATCTCAAGTTGGGATGATCTTACCTCTCGCTTCCTTGCTCAATTCTTCCCACCGGGGAGAACCACTAAGCTTAGGCGAGACATCTTGACATTCCAGCAGCTCCAAGGTGAGTCTCTTTACAAAGCATGGACTCGATTTAAGGAATTACTCCGTAAACTTCCACACCAAGGCATTGATCTTTGGCTTCAAATCCAAATCTTCTATGATCATACCGATTTCATTACTCGACGATCCATTGATCGAGCTGCCGGTGGAAGACTCAGCGACTTTAATGCAGAGCAATCATGGGAAATAATAGAGGACCTCGCCCTCTATGACAACGAAAGTTGGGATGACCCCCGTGAGCTGCCCAAAACCGTCAAGGCAATCTCCTTGCCTCCTCCTGACCGTAGGATGATCGAACTTGAAGATCAAGTTAAATTCCTCATGAGTTCCTACGAAAATCCTAAATCCTCACGACAAGTGAATCAAATCACTCTACCTTGTGAGTTATGCAGTGGTCCCCATGACACTCGTGATTGCACAAGGCTCTCCGAACAAGCTTTTGCGGACTACGCCTCCATACGTACCGACGGAGGCGGGAGAAGTGGTACACTTTCAAACCCGAACAAAACAACTTAGGAAACTCATACAACCCTCATGGAGAAATCACCTAATCTTAAGTGGAACCAAAACTCAAGCAGGTTCAATTCTTGAGGCAATTGCATCTAGATTTTGTCATCCCAAGAAAGATATAACTTTTCACATACACATCAAACCATAATACAAGGTGGCGTATAAGATGGAATTCTAGAGAGAAAGTTAGAGGTTTAGGGAACTTAGTGAGAGAAAGTGAAAGATATTATTATGAGCTCCAACTCTCTACCTTGGGAGGTAGAGAGTATTTATAGTCTTACATAAATCGCCACACTTTGGGTCATGGATCGAGGCATACGGTGGGTAAAGACCGTCTGTCCTCCACGGTGTTACTTAACTAAATTACTACTTAACTTAAAAGAACTACGACTACGAGCTTTAACGATTACATATACTTGAGGTGACCGACTCTTTAATACCGGAATTTCTAATTCCTAACAATCTCCCCAAGGAGGTCACCTCAATTATACACCAAAATTACATTGAATACAAATAGATATTACATTAACAGTTGATCTTGCATTCTTGATGTAGTCCTTTGCTCATAAGCTCGTAGTCATTGATTCTTCACATTGCATGTTTGGTTATTCCAAGTGGAGGTCTTTACCGATCCACGTGATGATAAGTTTGAGCCATCTTTGGAGATCATCACTATCAACAATCTCGACACATCCTTTGTAGTGTTGGTATTATGTGATGTTATGACTTTGGGACCGACATGCTCACATTCGGATCATGAATTCTTCTCATCGAGTAGCGGAAGCATTTGTTGAATCACGATATTGGCGCAGCAGTAGCGAAGCATGGAGTGAAAATATCGAGTCATTGATGCACTAATCATGATTTCTTTTGAGTTGAATGTGTTAAGTGAGCATGCGGCTATGGATTGACCGCTTCATTCGATCACCGCAAACGTCGGGCGTACACGCATACAACAGATTAGCAACAAATCGCACGAAAGTGTCTTTGATCACTTCGTTGAATTGAGGTACACGCCCACGGTTCCCGTTGATCAAGACAAATCTTGCTGTGATCGGTAGGATTCCTAAGAATCTCCTTGATGTGGTTTCGAAATGTTCTAGTCGTTCTCAAACCGAACATCTCAAAGAAGACAACACGGAGTGAGTGAACCAATGAATATAAAGTCCACCGATTGATGAAAAAGATTTGAAAACAATCGTATTGCTCAATAGAAATTGTTTTTGCAATACAACGAAGGTTTTATTGAAAATCAATTATCAATCATAAAAATACCTTTGGTTTGAAAAATGAGTACACGGTCGATGTGCTAAAGAAAAGAGTTTATAAGCACAAAGACCGGTTTTCAAAGGTATCCGTCAATCCATAACTCGAACTGTGTTTGATTCAAGAGATTGAATCGCCCCATTGTTTCGTTTCGGTTGTCACATGGTTGATCTATAAAATAGATCTCACATGCCACCTACCAGAGCTTGTTAGATGTTGGCTCCGAAGGCTTTCCATCTTCATTGTGAATATGTAAACATATCACTCGGATGTTCCGCAATACCACAAGGATAATGCGTGGGACTCAAGATATAATCTCTTTCCACATTGTGTGAAACAGAGAGTCTTCATTGAAAGTGTCCTAATGAGATTTATTGATGATCTCGTGGCTCTAGACTCAATTTGTGCATATTTGGATCCTATAACGGAGACTAGGAGAGGGTCTCCTACTTCAATATCAACCATCTCTAAGAGAAAGTCGATAGATAATGTCGGTTCCCGTGAGAATGAAACAAGTCCTTTTAAGAGGAACTTGAGTGGTTTGGAAAGTTGAAGTGCAAGCGCCACCGGGTCCATGACGTCTTGTCTTCAATACCGATGTTACCATCGGTAGCATATGAATTGAACCCGGTTTCGCCCTAAGGTTGAATAAATGGAGGGCTATTTGTTTTCACCCTTTTCTCATTCAATTCTTTTTAATTCTTCAACCCTTGATTGCTTACCGAGACTTCATAGCTAGAACCTTGTTAGGTTTATTCCAAGACTAGCTCGCCTTAGTCCGCACTCTTCCCATATCTCACATTTCTCCTTTTATCATCATACCTAAGGACTTCTACACTAACTAGTGGATTGTCCTCGGTAGATCCCTCCGGTTTCGCGGATCATGGGAACCAATACCTAACCTTATCATCCTTATATCACCGCACATAAAGTAAAGTTGGTCGGTCAATTTGGTATTGTTCATCCGCCATTGGATCCAATTGAAAACCATTTGAAAATCAATTCGGATACTTGTGATATATTATCAAAGCTTTTTGTACCGAATTGTTTTTGATATTTTAGAACGAGAACTCCCCTCAACATGTGCATCAAGTGTTGAAAATGTTTTGCACACGGAGGCAAGAGAAAGAATTTACTTCTTTTAATTACCATTTTCTAAAGATATCAACATCTCTTCCTCAAAAGATCAAGTTGGTATAGCATTTCCGGAAGGATGAGGTTTCCATGAATTTTGCTCCCCTCAATATGTGCCTCGAGGTTTGAAAAGAGTTTTGCACATACTAGAGGAACTCGCACATTAGGATGAATGATCACGTTTCAAATCAAAGGTTTAAGATAGATGCTCCCCTCAACATGTGCATTGAAAAATTGAAATCGTTTGTCACATGTGAGAAGGACAAGATGTACATTCTTTTATACCCATTTACCGATTATCGGTTTAAATCCAATTTAAATCACACATTCTCCCCGATCACAATTATCAAATCATTTGAGATTTGTGATCTCGTATAGATTTAAATTGATTTTGAAAGCTTTAAGGAGAATTGTGACTTGATTGTGAAAGTGTTTTAAGCGATATGGATCGATTTTAAGACTTTAAACTCCATTTATAAAACATGCATGTATATCTTTTGAAAACAATTTAATGCCAAATAACTTTTAATTTAATTGAAATCATTCTCCCCTCAATCAATGACGTAGGTTGTTGATTGAGAGATAGAGATTTTGACAAATAAGTCCCGATGATTATCAAAAATAGAGATTGAGTTATTTTTCAAAGCATTTAGTTTTCGAGATAGGAGTTTATAGAATCGAGCATAGGATTTGAAAACATGGTAAAACATGGCTCGTTCTTTCTTTAAAAGCGGGTTATTGCCTGAAATGACAATAAACCATTTCTCTTTCTCCCAATTTTTTTTTTTTTTTTTTTTTTTTTTTTTTTAAAATTCGAACAACATCTAAAGTCCCGTGTCATTCTTTGAATGACAGCACAAAGACCGTAGATATTATCGAACCGTGAAAAACATGACAAAAATGACAATATTTTTTGAAGATTTTTCGAATATTTCAGATTTTTATGGATTTTGAAAGTTTTATAATTTTCTATTTTGTTTTTCGAATAACTATTTACAAGAGATAGATGAAGATAGACCTTTACTCCTCGTCTTCCTCCCGAAGACGTTTGAGTGTTTCGGTTGAAGGCTTTTCAAACCAAGGCGTGGAAGAATAAACTCAAAACGTTCTCTTGGAAGAGCTTTGGTGAAGATGTCCGCTAAGCGATATTCGACCTCACAAAGTATAGTTCCACCACACCTTTTTCCACTTGTTCCCCGATGAAATGATGTCGAATGTCGATATGCTTTGCTCTTGAGTGTTGAACGTTGTTGCATGAGAGAGCAATAGCACTTTATTATCACAAGATGCAGAGGATTTTGTTGAATTCAAAGCCATAGTCGATAATTGAGATCTCATCCATAGGATTTGAGCACAACAAGATGACATGGCTATGTATTCACCTCTGTAGAGGAAATAGAAGTACTCATTTGCTTCTTTGAAGACCACTCACAAGCTTATCACCCAAAACCGAGCACCTCCGGACGTGCTTGACGTGTATCTTGACAACTGCATGATCGGCATCTGCATAGGCCGTTAGTGACATACCGGTGTCCTTCGGTACCATAGTCCCATATTGATGGTTCCTTGAGATACCGAAGACCCGCTTAAGCGCTTCAAGGTGCTTTTTAGTAGGCTTAGCTCGGTATCTAGCACACATGCATCTGAGAGAATAAGATGTCCGGTCTACTAGCGAGTGAGATACATCGGGATCCAATCATACTCCTATATTTCGTTTGGTCAATCATGATCCCCGAGAGGTCCTCATCTAGTTTGGTTCGGTCAATCATGGGGTGTCAACAGGTCACTTGAATCAAATCCAAATTTCTTTAAAATCTACATTGCATATTTAGATTGATTTATGAAAATGCCTCCGGACTTTGTGAAATTTGTAATCCTAAGAAAATGACATTTGTCCCATCATTGACATTTGAAACTTTGAACTCATTTCATTTGAAAACGATCACATTCCATTGGGTCGGTCGAGGCAAAATAATATCATCAACATAAATTTGAACATGAATCAAATGTTTGCACGACTTCCGGTGAACAATGTAGGATCAATCGCTCCTTTGATGAATCCGGTTGATAGAAGAAACTTAGACGATGTATCATACCATGCCCTTGGAGCTTGCTTTAAACCGTAAAGAGCCTTCTTCAAACGATAAACGTGAGTAGGATGCTCTTGATTCACAAATCCTTCAGTTGGTCGGCGTGACGACTTCTTTAAGATCTCCGTTTAGAAATGCCGTCTTTACATCCATCGATAAACCACCATGTTCTTGCTAGCAAGATTAGCTTAAAGATTACGATGGCCTCGATTCGAGCAACTGGAGCAAAAGATTCTTCAAAGTCTATACCCTCCTCTTGACGATATCCTTTAGCAACTAATCGAGCCTTGTTCTTCAACACATCACCATGCTCATCAAGTTTTACTTTGAAGATCCATTTTAGAGCTATAATCATAGCACGATCTGGAGCGGTACTAACTCCCATACATCAAGTCGATCAAACTCATGAATTTCATCTTGCATAGCATTGAACCACTATCTTCATTCATAGCGCTTTTAACATCTTTTGGTTCGATCTTAGATAGTACGGAGTTGAAGAAGCACCATAAGGCATCGATTATGAGTTGCTTCCGGGTTGATACGGAGACGGGAGGGATTACCAATGATGTTGTCTAATGGATGATCGTGAGTCCATTTTACGAGGTGTTCATGTGGCATTTGTTGAGGAACCGAGGTAGGCGAGTCGATGTCTCCGAAGAAGATGGTTCTGCGATGATTCGAGAGTAGCAAATATGTTTTCAAATGGAGCATCTTGAGAGTCGCAAAGGGATTAACTTCATCATTGATGCGAAACATTTCCATGATGTACATTTGAAGAATGATGATTTGTTGATGAGATCAAGGATCGCAGCGGTGCTTCTTGACTTACGATATTGAAGGCGATGGATTGACTTCATTCACGGAATCGAGCATCCTCTGTTGTAGGGATCAAGACCTCATTAGTAGTAGACTCATACAGTTCATCAAACATTGGATCAAACAATTTCTTTACATCATCTTCGATGGAGGTACATATGGTGTTTCTTGAGAGGAGTTTGGAACAAGGGATGAACCAATAGGATTGTTATGAAGTGCGGGTCCTGAGTGGAGTGTCCAGAGCCATTTGACCGGTCACTCATCAAACGTAACGTGAATTGTTTCCATGATATTTCGGGTTCTTTTGTTGTAGATTCGGTATCCCTTTTGTTTGGTGCATATCCTACAAATACTCCAATGTCGACTTTAGCCCTAAGTTTGCCCAAGTCTTGACCTTCATTAGTTGGATAGCACAAGGCACCAAACACACGAAGGAAAGATAGATTAGGTTTTTGTTGTGGACAAGTTCATATGGAGTTTTTCCATGAATGGTGTGAATTAGGAACGATTTTGTGTGTAACATGCGGTGGCAATTGCTTCACCCGGAGAAACATTGGAACCTTTGAGTAAATCGGCATTGTTCTAGCAGCTTCAACAAGAGTACGATTTCGTCTTTCAACTACACCGCTACATTGAGGGGTTCGTGGAACACTTCTTTGATGGTGATTCCAATGCTTTCATAGAATTCACTAAGTTGTTTGTTGACAAACTCGGTTCCATTGTCATTCGATAATTCGGCGGTTTTGTTTAGTCTAACTCGCATTTGTTTGATGAGTTTGATGATGATATCGGGAGTTTCATCCTTTGTCCTTAAGAACTTGACCGGTGAATCTAGAATAATCATCAACCACAACTAACACATATTTCTTCCCAAAGATATTCTCGCACCCTCATTGGTCCACATAAATCCATATGAATCATATGAAGAACTTCGTGATGAGTTAGTAGGTTTGGGTTTATGGGCATACTTCTTGCTTTTTCCCAATTGACATCTTGAACAAAGATGATCCTTTTCATACTTTAGTCTAGGTAGACCTACAACTAAGTCCTTTCGGAAAGATCGTTGATGGTGCCAAGTTCAAGTGATTGAGACGACGATGCCATAACCATGACTTTGTTTTAGAAGCCTTTGATAACAAGCGATTGGTGAAGCTCTCATCATGTCATCGATAGAGATAGTGTAAAGGTTTGAGCCACGAGTTCCTTTCAGCAGTTCCTTTCCATTAAGATCTCTAACAAAGCGGTATGTTTTCGAAGGCTACTTCTAGATCGTAATCACGAATTGACCAACGAGAAAGCAGTTATGACCTAAACCTTCCACATAATACACTCGGAGATGACACTATCACCAACAACATAATCTCCATAACCCATAATAGCACCAAGTGATCATTACCAAATCTAACGGTCCGATGAATTTGCTCACGAAGTTCATGAGCGTGACCGGTCACCAATCATATGCTTGGAGCGGCTGAGTCCGGTACCACGAAGCGATTTGAACGATCTGCGGTTGAACACGACAAGAATGGATAAGCGGATATTTGGGATCCCCATGCAAGAATGGGTTCCATTTGGTTAGTAGCAACAGTTGGACCACCCACATCGAAATAGAAGCATTCATATCGACGGTGAAGTAGTGGAATCATTGTGAATAGATGCGATACTAGTGTTTGTATTAGCCCTATTTACTGATGTGACCACTTCTTAAGGAATAGTTCTACCAAGAGGCATCCATTTTCTAGTGGGCATTATCGATTAGTCTTATGACCAACGGTATCCAATAAAAGCCTATTCTCTGAATGTTCTTCCTGTGGGTTTCCATTGTTTTCTAACTCTCTTCGCTTTTGCCTTTTAGCCTTTTTAGCATGAATTTTAGCATTAACAACATTAATCGGACAATTAACATCATTAGACAAAACATTAACATCACATTCATGATTAGAAACATAATTCAAGCAATCATCGATTACAAGGTTTGCAAATAGTATCGAATTGAATTAATTACAAGACGCCTATGGCAAATACTAGAATCAACACGATTCGTTTTATTCGATTCAAACTTAAGGTTCCTAGATTGTTCTTCTACTCTCTTCCAAAGGCACATTCTTAGCTTGAGAGGTCCTATCATTCCTTGTATTGTCTTGAGACTTTGACTGCTCCCTTTAATGTCACCGATTACTCTGTAGAGGGAATGGGAACATTAGTTTGTTTTACTACTCTTTGCACCACTGTTTAGATGTCTTTGGGATCTGAACTACATGCGGTGAACTAAGGTTCACTTTCATAACACTAGAGGTACTTGTCATTAGTACTCCTAGAAGGCACATTTGAGTTCACTTTCCTAGCATTGCGGATCTAAAATCGACCTACTCACCGGAACACTACTCCTCACATTCAAACCATTGGGAATCGAGTGCATGTCATGTTTGGCCTTAGGCATTGAGCATGGAATCAAGGGTTAACTCTCTCACCTAATGTCTTTGGGCATATAGTGATCAAACATTCTAAGATTTCTTGGGATCGTTTGGCATATAAGCATGCATGTCCAATTGCATTATCATGAGGTTTCTCTAGCTTATCCTCTTCAACAATCTCACGCAGCATTCTAAGCAATCCTTAAGGGATGAGAAATATGTTTGAATGGCAAGTTTGTTGTTCCTTAGGTGAGGGGACATATGTCACGAGATAAAGCGATTTATTACGAGTGAACCTTAGATACAACATTCTCCGCATTGATCATTGGCATTTTCCCTTTTACGACTCTTGATTCTCAATTTCCTTTTGCAATGAAGTTATTTGTTCGTTGTTTTGTTCTGAGTGACTTTAATTGATTCAAACAACTCATTGAAATGACGTTTAACCTTTTCATTCTCTTCTAGGAAACTTTCGTTTTCCTTTTGTAAAGCATTTACTAGGTTTTGAAGATAAAACGTTTGAGAATTCGAGAATCTAAAGAAGGAGGCATTTGGGAACTGTCATATTGTTCGTTTGACCCTTTAATTGAGATATTTGGACTTTCAATTTTCGATCGTGTTACATCGAGCATGAATCTGTTCATCCGTTTGTTTATTTGAAAGACGCATCAAACTCGGAACATCGAAGATGTCTTGAAATTTGAAGTTTTGACATTTTCTTTGAGATGTTGATATTTTAGTTGTAGATTAAAATACTCAACTTCTAGTTTAGAAAAATGTTTAACCAAATTGTCATGATCATCCAGTTCAATTTTCTCATTAAGTTTAGAATTAGTTTTTCAAGCTCAATGACACGATCATGGGAGACTTTCAGGCCACAGATAGTTCATGAAATTTGGAAGCATTAATAGAGCAATTTGAAGCGATGAAAAAGACATCTTGAGCAACACATTCAAGAATAAGATTCTCATTCAATGTATGCGAGTTCTTCCTCTCGATCTCATTATATTTTAATGCACGCTCATAATCACTAATTTCAACTATTATTGCATCAAATTCCTTTTCCATTCCCTTAATATCATTTCTATCCCTTTTAAGACTCTCAAAGTGATCCTTTAAAAGTTTAAAGAAGGGCATGACCTCGGTTAAATAACATTCTTTCATTTGTTCAAAGCCCTTTCTCCTTGATTATGCCGATGGGTGTGATCCTTTTCTTGCAAGTTTTCTCAAAATCAACAAATAGTTGAAAAATAACGTATTGGCTAATTAAGATATTGCTTTTAGTGGCAATTGTTCTAGGAACAAGATGCATTGGTGTGTTAGGAGGATACACGGTAGCTTTAGGCATTTTCCAAAGGGAGGATTTGTTTCTACAATATTTTCGACTTTTCGCTTATCTAAATCCATTTTCCGAAGACTTGTTCGGAGTCAACAAAGTCGAGGCTTAAACTTGTTTAATGCAATCCAGTTTTCCTTCTTATAATCATGAGGAGTGATATTTATGTTCTTCTCTTTGCATTTGGGGTCATCTAGTTTTTTGTTCATCCTTTCCCTAGTGACTTCATCTGATTTCTTATCTTCCTCAGTGCACTCAACGCAACTAGGTTTCTGCCTAGGCTTAAGAATTTCATTACCATCATAAATCACCTTATGAGCATTTCTAGCCTTTTTGATTACCTCTGGATTTGGTTCCTCAACAAGGGGAATGCTATGCTTATCGCTTAAGACTCGATGTTTGGTGACCATGTGAGCAGTCTGAATGGTGTTTCCTTGTATGTACAACTTGTTTTCAAGTTTGTTTTCAAAGTTTTCGATTAGAAAAATCTCTCAAGAGCTTTGATTCTTTTGCATTAAATTCTTGCTTAAGCATTTTCACGTTTTCTTGAAGTTCTTGTTTTGCTTATTTGTTTTAGAAAGTTTTTCTTGCAAAGAATTTAATTCTTGTTTCAATACTTCTTCTAAAATTACTTTTTCTAATTATCGCACGCACTTGGTCATCCATTTCACGCTCACGAGTGGTCAACTCAAATTTTGCACGTTGTTCATAAATGGCAACACGTTCCTTATAGGCATTTAGTTCGGAGATAATGGAATCATCGAGCACACGCGATGAATTCATCAAAGACATAGTCATTGTTGATGCGAAGATGCATCACTAGGTACAACTTCACTTTCACTTTGTTTCACGTATTGATCATATGGGACAATATTGATATTACCCGTATTTTCAATATTTGATTCAAAAGTTTCGGTTGGTTGTACTTTGTCATGCATCTGTTGCACATCAGCATCATCATATAGCTTTAATACCTCAGAGATGAGTTTGTCCTTGGATGGGCCAGCTTGTGGTGAAGAAGAGATCTTGGGAGAAGCCATTGGAGAGATGCTAGCCATAAAGATTGTGTGTGCGATGGGTCCATCATCTACATCGAATCGTATGCATCACGTCGGCGACTTGAAAGGCGTTCGATGATTGTGACCTATCTCCGAGCAGTCGCTCATCCACATCTCGCATCATAGGTCTTGGCATTGCCCTCGGAAGAAACAACAATTCCTCTTCATCCAACGCAGCACCATTGTCCCGAGCTTGTGCCGGCAACATCTTATCTCGAAGTAATCGGCGATTCGTGGGCGCTTTGGAGATGTGCGTTCCTTGCAATGTGTCCTTCACCACCACAGTTGTAGCATTTGATTGTCTTAGCTTGACCTTGGTTACCATTTCTTCCTCGATTCGGTTGCCCATATATCCTCCAAGACCACCCTTCCCCGATCATCTGTCTTTCCGAATGGTTGCACCACGATCCTTCCATCTTTAACAAATGGCTTGATTATGTGGGTTAGATGCGATTCGAGGTTGTTGTTGGTTTGTGGGAGAGAATTCATGTTTTGACTAATGAGAAGAGCAAGTTGATTAATGATGTTACCCATGTGTGCATCAAGATCGACTTGTTTGAACCGAGGATCGTGGATGAGTTTGTGATTACCATTACCCAAGGGTATGACTTGTGATGCTTTGGTTGTGATTCCAATGTTTGAGTAGAAAGTTGTTGAGTCATTAGACGAACTTGTCTCACCACGGTTGGTTTTGAACCGATTGAGAATCAACTTTTCAAACATAGCATGTCTCTCATTCGAAGGAGGAAGGCATAGAGTTGCTCATAGTTTGTATGCTTCAATCCTTTAGTGAGTTTCACAGATGTAACAAACTTGTGCCATTCGGGATTCATGTTGTTCACAAACTTTGAGTTCAAATTGAATATTAGGCATAGTCATTCGATGTTCCTCATGTCATTCACTAACTTATGAAATCACATAGTACTCATAAACACTCTCATCCGGTTTCATCTTGAAGTGCTCAAATTCGTCATAGAGTTGGGATTCTCTGTCTTCCATAGTTAATTCGAACACGAGAGAAGCATCTTAACGTTATCCCAAACCGCCTTTGCATCGATGTTATGATTGATCGACTTGTAGATGTCTTTAGGAAGACCTTGAAGAACAATGTTTGAAGCCACGATATCCGCATCGAATCTCTTTTTCTCCTCATTATCAAGCTCATTGTACATCTTAGGTCCATCCATTCCGTGAGCAGGAGTACCATCTTCATTAGTATCAAGTATGTCTCTAGTCGTCTCAACCCGATATGGTCCTTCATCAATGGATTTGAGAATGTTGACACCATTTTCCTTTCCAAGGCAATACAATCGATTCGTTGAGCCCAAGAATCGTAGTCGATTCTGTCAAGCATGGGTGGGGCAGTATCCGAGCCAGTTGCTTGAACATCCTCGACAACAGTGGAGATGATGAGGAGCGTTGGTAGACATGTTAACAGATTATACGGGATTTTATAACTCTATGATTAAACCGGAAATAGATTCTTTCACGGGATTTTACTAAATCAAGAGAAAACCGTAAACAATCACTCAAGTCGCTAGATGATAAAGCTCTAAGTCGCTAGAAACAAATGTCCTAAGTCGCTACCAATTAATTCGCTAGAAAGCCAAGTCGCTAGAAACCCAAGTCGCTAGATAGAAAGCAAGTCGCTAAGTAGTAACTCGCATACACCAAGTCGCTAGCCAAATTTTGGCGACAATTAGCTACACAAGTCGCTAGAAACACAAGTCGCTAAAGAGCAACTCGCTCTTGACCAAGTCGCTAGCCAAATCGCTACCCGTAGTGGAGATTCAACTCTTGTCCTTTAACTCGCTAGCTCTAACTCGCTAGCTTTTAACAACTGTAAGTCGCTACAAAATAATGAAGCAAGTCGCTATGAAGAAAGGTTATCCGTGAACTAACTCGCTAGCTTGAAAACCATATAAACATCACTTTTCAATCCAAAAGCAACCCAACCAAGATGATTCAAGCTTACCAAATGAAAACCTAAACACTTTTGATGATTCTAAACATAAAAGTACCAACAAAATTCAAACTTTAATACAAGAAATCAACCAAATGATGCAAAACCACTAAACTTTTCAAACTCAAAACCACCTAAAACCACTATAAATCCAAAGATGTGCAAGATATGATCTAACCATGGCTCTTGATACCAATTGTAAGATATAACTTTTCACATACACATCAAACCATAATACAAGGTGGCGTATAAGATGGAATTCTAGAGAGAAAGTTAGAGGTTTAGGGAACTTAGTGAGAGAAAGTGAAAGATATTATTATGAGCTCCAACTCTACCTTGGGAGGTAGAGAGTATTTATAGTCTTACATAAATCGCCACACTTTGGGGTGTGGATCGGGCACAGATGGGTAAAGACCCGTCAGTCCTCCACGGTGTTACTTAACTAAATTACTACTTAACTTAACAGAACTACGACTACGAGCTTTCTAACGATTACATATACTTGAGGTGACCGACTCTTTAATACCGGGAATTTCTAATTCCTAACACACACCCCAAAGCTCATCTAGTTCGCCTAATAGGTTCAATTCTTCTAATACCGGGAACCCCACCAATCTTGAGGCAATTGCATCTAGATTTTTGTCATCCCAAGAAACTCGATTGAATAAGCTTGAAGCCGATTTTAAGCAAAAACAGAGTGAGATGACAACCAAGCTTGATGCCCTTTTAAAAGCCTTCAATGAGCGGGAAGTTGGAGCACTCCCAGTGATACCATTAAGAACCCAAAAGTGAATTCGATTGCATCGACTTCACGTTCGATTCACCATGGAGAGTACACACCCATGCCCTCTCACCCAACGGTTCACTCGGTAAATGCTATCAAAAGGGTTCCAAGTCATCCAAGAGATACCAAGGCCGGCACCTTTGGTAAAGCCTACTCTTGAGAAAACCGTCAACCAAGAATCCAAACCTAGTTTAGGAGGAGTACAAGGAACTCCATCAAGAAAACCGATTCTTGAAGTCTTAGCTCATGCACCTTATTATAATGCTTTAAGAGAAAAATATGAGTTAGAACTTAGGCTTGGGAAACATGGGTCCGCCTTTGTGCGAAACAACTTACCTAAGAAGTTAGATGATCCCGGCTATTCACTCTTCCGTGTAGACTTGGAACTTCCAAGCCACTCGATGCTTTAGCCGATTTAGGATCATGCATCAATCTCGTTCCGTTGTCCCTTCATAGAAGCCTCAACCTAGGTAAAATTGAACCAACGGAAACTATCTTAGGATTAGCGGACGGTAGTATAGCACGTCCGGTAGGAATAATAAAGGACATGGTAGTACATGTAGGAGAGTTGACTCTTTTGGCCGACTTTCATGTACTCGACATGAATAAGGACCCGACATGCCCATTACTAGTTGGAAGAGGATTTTTAGCTACCGCTAGTGCCATCATCGATTGTAAGATGTCCAAAATAGTGGTAGGAGAGGGAGTGCTAGATCATTTACGATGTTAAAAGCATACATACTATAAGGATGAGGAAATCCCACAAGAGATAGGGTTGGATAGAGAGCCTTCTCGATATGGACCTTGGATTGATAAGAAAATCATAGGCCCCAAAGACCTTTTTACCTAGATAAGGCCTTTGCTAGTGCGACAACTTTCCAAGAACAAGAAATGGCTAGGGACATAGAAGTGAACCCGTTCGAGGACGCCTTAGTATTTAGGAAGATGACCGAGTTCCTAGGAAGCTTGCTGTTAACCTTGTCATGAATAAATGGATAGTTGAAATCCGAACACATGTGGAATTGGAATAGACCGCCTAGTGATGGTAATGGAAGGTGGCACATTAGGATACAAATCTATGATCCCGATGGTGAGATGTTTGAAAAGGCATATTTAACCGAACGTACTACTAGGAACTTGAATGATAAGTTTGATCCTTACGACATTGTTGAGGATAGACTTACGTATATCGATACGTAGGAGCACGACTATGAGTCTAGCTACAAGACTCTTAAATAAAGAAAAGCGCTTTGTGGGAGGCAACCCATGCTTAATTGTTTGCTTGTTAGTGTCATATATCTTTTATTAATTGTTTATCCTCATGTTTAAATTTGTAAAATGCTTTATTTTGTTTTAACCTCGTCTTAATTGCATATAAAGGTATTTTACATAAGGGATAAGTGTAGGGAGGATTACACACGTTTTCAAAAGAAACGTAAACATGAGAATAACAATTAATTAAAATATATATATGTTTGTTTGTTCAAGTCAAATGCTTGTATCGAGTCATAATGGATGTTTTGCGAAATTTTTCCGATTCTAAAGATGTAAATTTTCCGAATTTTTTCCGAAAATCGCAGACCGGTTTTGTCGGGATAACTGACGGCGTCAGATTGCAACTGACGGCGTCGGGAAGGAGTAAAACATCGATTACTTTTTCTCGTTTTCGAGCTATTTATAAATTTTGGAATTTTCCGGTCTTAATTTTCTTAGAAATTCGTAAACATCCATTCCACAAGCATTATATCCTAGTTTAAATCGAGTCTTATATATATTATTACCGCCGATTTTACGTGAAGGTTTCGTTTGTTTTCTTCAAGTGTGCGGGTTTAGTTTGTCAAGAAGAAGTTACATAAGATTGGAAGGAGCTTTTCACATAATAATTCTTCTTGAAAAGAATTTAACCACCACTTTACACGGATCCTACCGAGCTAATCGGGAGTATTAGTTTCTTTCGTTTTAATTACCTTCTTTTATAATATCTTTGATACTTTCGGGAACATTGGGGACAATGTTCGGTTTAAGTGTAGGGAGGAAAATAAAGCGGAACTTTAAAACTATGCTTATCCTTGACTATTTGCTTTGTCCAAATTGCATTTGTGTAATAAACCATGAGAAAATGTCGGTTAGGGTAATTTTGGCACCAAATTTAAAATTTTCATGACATATAGGAGTGGGCCATTAGTCTTAACAAAAGCGTCTCACGGATAGGAAGTTGCATGACTAGCACAAAAACCCTTACCACCCAAATTCCACCCAAAATGTGAGGATCGCCCTTAGATTAGTAGGAATAAAAGCATTCATCTTTAATGCTTAGAGTGTGAACCGGTAGTATAATAGATTCTAGAACTTGTTTTGTGATGCATTCCGAGATCGCAAGTGAGGCTACACTTGTGTAGTTAGGAATAACTAAATGATAAGAGGCATTAGGATAACCCTTGTTTAATACCCGTAATATAATTACTTCTTCCACCTCGGTTGAGTAATTCCCCCACACCCTTTGCGGTGTACTCATCTTTAGTACACGATACCCCTAGTTAACCCTCAGAGCCTATCCTTTTCGCGGTTCTCGTGATATTTCGGTTTTCCGAATATCAATGAAAACATTGTTTACACCCCACCCCAAATATACACCCAAATCGCCTTAGCCTACCCCTTATGCACTCACTTTTAGTGCAAATATTTGTTATCACCCTAAACCCTTAGTTCAATTATCGGTTGCTTGCATGAGTTGCTAAGTCGAGTCATATCCTTTGTATACGATTTTGGGATGATTGGGATTCATGGGAAAAGTTAAAGTTTATGAAATGACGGAAGGGGCGTTAAATTCAAATTCCCTTTGTTTGCGTAATAATGTACCCCAAGTGTTTTGATCTTTTCAATCGGGTCAAATTAGTGTTAGAATAATAAAAACTCAAGTGTAGGGATGTGCCTATAAATCCCTAGTATTTTGATGTTATCGTAGAGGATGGTAGAGTAAAAGTGTATGAAAAAAAAAAAAAAAAAAAAAAAAAAAAAAAAAAAAAAAAAAAAAAAACGGGCTACCATCCTACATCTATCCTTTAAATTTATGTTTATTTATTTCAGTTATCTAGAGTTTAGAGTGTCGAGTCTTGGCTTAGCAACGCCATTCTTCATATGCAGTTAACATAAAGATTTTTGACTTACCACCACTAAATAGCCTATCCCACCAAACCCTTTGTTTCCCTACCGTAAGCCTAACATTACAACCCTTTAAAGACCTCTTTGATAGTCTTTCCTAGGTGCTTACGCCAAAGCGATGGAGGTTTGATCTATTCTCAAGCCTATGGTAATCTATGTACTAGGACCGGTTAATGAGTGTTTATCTTCCATTTCCTATATTGTTATATTTCATTTATACACCGAGAGAGATGTGAGTATCCAAACACCCCATGTGAGGTGCTAGTATGTAATTTCCGTGCTTGTTATGACTTTTATGGGGCTTATATGTGTTGTGGACCGTTTTGAATTAATCTTGAATGACCCCTAACTTATAAATTAATTGGCTAAAAGCACATTTGCTTGAGGACAAGCAAATAACAAGTGTAGGGATATTTGATAAGGTTTTAAAAGGTACCATTTGAGGGTCATTTAAGTCCTTATTTGATCACTTTTGTATCCGTTATTGCTTAATATCGTTCCTTTTCACTTTTTAGGTCTCGTGAAGGCAAAATCTTGGAATGGCACTTATTTGGACGAAAAGGCGAATATATGAAGAAAATGGTCAAAGTCGAAATCGAGACACTCACGATTCTTGAATGTAGAAGGCGACGGCGTCGGTGCTATTTGCGACGCCGTCCCACTATTGTGACGGACAAAACCCAAAACTCGTATTTTCAAGAGGCGGCGTCTAGTGGTGAAAGAGTAGGCCGTCGCTACTCGGACGGCCTAGATGCAATCCGACGACGTCGAAGTGAAGAGGACGGCGTCACGGACATAAGGTGGCGCCGTCGCGCAGTTAACGTGGCCAAGACGAAACCCTAATGGCGGCGACACGGACGGCGTCACTAAACATAAGGTGACGCCGTCGCAATTGTAATCTTATATATAGAATCCGAATTTTTCGGTCTTAGTGTGGAGAGTCTTTGGAGTAAAACCTAAAACCGAACCTAAGGTGTCTTGTACAGTATTTTAGGGTTTTAACCCTATCTTACACCAAGATAAGTCTTTACTTCATTAATTCAATTATGTCTTTGATTATTTGTGTGTATGCTTGCATGTTCTCCATGTCCGGCTAATTTATTTGTGTGTTTGCTTAGGAAGTATGAAACTTAATTATTAAATATTGATTGGTTGTTTCTTATCTTAGTTGATTAATGATCTAGTAGTGCGATAGATCATTAGTTTGCACTTAATGCTTGATTCATCTTTGTGAACCCTAGAGTATAATTACGAGTAATTGTAGTCTAAACCATCCAAGAGCGCCTTAGAGTAGGAGTCTATAATCTCTAGTGGGTTTGTAGACAAGACCCTTTGGTAAGTTCGAAGAGTTAGGGAGAAACGATACCCTACAACTTTAGAAACACAACGCAACTAGGACTAAGACATGACACTCAACCATCAATAGGAGATAATTAAGGAGTAATACAAACTAAGTAAACACATCTTTAAACTATCATACGAGCACACATTAATTAGACATAGACTCCCACAACCTTAGTTTAGATAATTAGATAATAGTAGAGTAATCGTAGAAATACCAACCCCCAAATCCAATACCCGAGATTCGTACCTTTCCATTTTCATAAAATATAAAAGATAAAAATAATCTTCCTCAACCTTAACCTTAGCGTAGTAACTCCTACTAGCATTCCTATTCCCCTAGAGAACGATATCAATACCCGTGGCTTACCCTAATTACTACACTACAACGATTAGGTTCACTGCCTAGGGTGTTATAAAACTTGCTCGAAGAAAAGGAAGTTCCTTTGACCCCGAACGACGCGTGTAGCGTTATCATACTTCCACTAAAAAAAAATTTAAAATTTTGCCATTTTGGGGGAAAAAGGGACTAAAAGGGTACATTTATGATTAAATTCGCCAGAATTTCCCCCCCACACTTAGAATTGAATATTGTCCTCAATATTCAAAGTCCCGGCTATTATGCCGAATCCTTGAACGTAAAAAGATAACATTACTTGCTAAGTGTACAAACACAACAATTATTCTCTTTTTTAATATTTACAATTTTCATTCATTTTTTAGATCTATATACAACATGTGGGACATCTCCCCCACACTTAGGTGGTACACACGGGTGAAAACCCATGTTTAACTACTGTTTTTGATTACCGAGTCGCTAGCTTGACTCGACCTCGAATTAAATTGTTCATGAGGAATTGACTGGATGAGAAATTGGAGTGGGGTCACCACTCACAGAATTATGAATAGTAAGGTAAGGAGAATATTTTTGGTTTTCGATTTATATATATATATATATACAAAGAAAAAGGAAAAATATTTTTGTGTTTTATATTGTTTTAGGAATTGAAATATGATATTATATATAATATATACAAGGGATAGATATTTTAATAAAACACAAGTACGTTATACGCAGCACACCTCCCCGGCAGCGGCGCCAAAATTTTGATTCGCTCCTGACGGTCAATCTTTTATTCGTCAACCACTTGTGAATGGTCAACCATAAAAGTCAAACAGCTCAGAACAAAATGCAATTAAGTCCAGAGGAGTTTAGTGTTTCCTCGGTGGTTAAGTCCCAACGAGGTGTGTAAACTGTAATACAACGATGTGTGTCTTTGAAATGATATTGAATATACAAAAGCAGAATCGATTGACTAACACTAGGAATGTGAATAGTGATAGCTCATCACGACTATGTCGTTAAAAGCGTGCAATCGAAACCTAAAAGCGTAAAGATATACAAGCGTCGTTTAATTTAAATTAAACGTAAGCGTATAAAAACAAAACGATTATAACTATAGTAGGAATTTGCACGCCTTAGCGACTTAAATGCAAATTAAACAAACTTAAAATTTTTATTTATAATTTACAAATTTATATAAAAGTTAAGAAAACTAAAAAAAACTAAAACATGTACGTTTACGTAACAATTACGTAAGCGTACCAAAATAAAAAGTGAATTCGGTCCAATACAACTTCCACAAATGTGAAAATCATATTTTTGGAATCCTAAAAGGATAAGAAAATTATTGGAAAATTAAAATAAATTTTTACACTATTAAATTAATTAATATAAATTAAAAATGAATTAAATGTATTTAATAATGAATTAAATAGTAAGAAAATCTAAAATTAACTTAAATAAATGAAATAAAGAATCAAAAATCTAAAATATTATAAAATGAATTTTAAAGCGAAAATGTATTTTTACACAATTATTCTATTTATTATGAATTATTTACTATTATTAAGTATTAAAACTATTATTGATTTATTAAAAGTATTAAATGAATAAAGAAAAATCAAACTTTTACATAATTCTAAAATAAATAAAAAAGCTAGGAAAAATATAAAAACTATATGTACTTAATGAAAATAAGCAAATAAGCTTCTAAGTAGAAGCTATCACTTAGCTTTAAAGTGGTTCTTTTGGCTTTTCTTTTACGAAACTCAATATGTGTCGATATTATACATGTTTAATGAAAACAAAACTTTACAAACTAAGAAATAAGCAAATTGTGAGCTTATGAGTCCAACAGTTAAGCTTTTGGCTTCACGGTGGAGTTTAAGCTTGAAATAAGCTAGGAAAAAGCTTTATACAGAAACAAAAGATAAAATAAGATAAACACAAGTCCAATAGATAAATATAAACAAGAAAATGGATTGTGGTAGTGTGAGCTTAAGGTTTAGTCGTTAAGCTTTTGAGCTTAACTTGGATGGAATGAAGCTTGCAAAAGCTTAGTATAAGCTCCACTTTGGAAAGTAAAGGAAAAATAATATATGTACAAGTGATATGACAAAATATAAACAAGCATGTGTCTTGGATTTCATCAAATAAGCTTGGTAATAAGCTAATAAGCAATTCCAAATCCAAATCTTCTTGAACCATTGCAAGGTCATCTTGACTTGATTTCGACTATGAAATAAGCTATAACTTGGAATACAAGATGGTAATCTTAAAGCTAACTATGTGAACTAATTATAAACCAAAGTCAAGATCTCGACTTAATGGATAAGCCAATAATAAGTGAGAAAAGCGACAACAAGGCTCGGATCGCTCGGTGTATCTTGATACACTCAAGTATATCTTGAAAAGCGGACAAGTTATAAGTGGTTGCGACTACTACTTAATAAGTTGCAACATGGGATTTAAGAACCGGGTCCTTGAGTTGGGTGGATGAGCTTCACATAAAACTAAAACACTCAAGCTAATGACCACAAATGAGCTTTTTAGGAGCTTATGAACTAAGCTTGAGTAGACTGATTTCTCAGTATGCTCAGGAAATGGGGCAAACAATAAGCTCTTATTTAACTTATCAAATGAGCTCATGAGAGCTCAACAAGCACTGAAACACTGAGCATGATTGGTTAGCTTCACATGAAACTAAAACACACAAGCTCAAGTTCAATGAGGAACTTTTCATGAGCTTAGGAAAACAACTCCAACTACACAGTTTGCTTCTGTGTAGTGAGTAAGATGGGACAAAAAAGGTGAAAGTGATTAAGCTATCTAATAAGCTACAGACTGAAAAACAAGCATACACATAATAAAAAGGCCATAAGGCCTACACAAAGAAGCCAAGTGCACAAGCTAGGTCTAAGTCATAAAGCTTCTGCAAGCTTATGAACTTGACAGCTAAACTTGTGCACAGGGCAAAAACAGGCTAAAATAAGCTATAAAATAAGCTATTAAGCATGACATATAAAAATTAACAAAAATAGAATAAGTAAGATTAGCAACAAAACTAAAACATCCTAAAAGTATTTAAACAGAAACTAAATAGCAAAGGCACAATGAAATTATTAAGTTTATTCAAAAATGACAAAAGTGAAAATTTGACTTTTTACAAGAACACTAAAGTTTGACTAAACTAAATTTAGATCTTAATCTACTGATTAAATAAGTTAATATAAGCTATAAGAACATGAAATTAACAAAGATAAACAACATTTAAACACTTAAGCAAGGTTATGAGTTCTAACAATCTCACGGTGCTCATAATGAGATTGTCAAGTGTCAAATTGACTTTCTACCATGCTACACCACTTGATTAAGGTTTCACTGAGTTACTTAGATCATGTAAAGAGTACATCAAACAAGAACAACCATTAACACAACCTTAAACACAGAATCACCATTAAATCCAAACAACCTTTAAAATGGCTCAAAATGAGGTTTTCAAAGCATAAGACTGCATAAACTTATTTCATCAAATCCAGAGATCATATTGTGTCAAAATAGACCTTTTTAAGCATAAACAAGTAGTCACAAATGTTCAAACCTAGAATTGTCAAAAACAAGCATATGGCAGTCCAAATGCAAAATCAAACCACAATCAAATCCAAAACATAACAACCTAATATTAAGACATATTATGACTAACAAACAACAAAGAAACATAAAAACATGAAAATTATAGCATCTAAAACACTGAAACAGTAAAATGCAAAATTTAAGAAAATGGCTTACAAGTTGCAATACAAGCTGAGACAAAGAACCAAGACCCAAGAACAATTCTAAAGCTTCCCAAGAAGCACTACAACCCAGGACAATCCAGAATTCATCCTGCTCCAAGCTTCTTCCTTCTCAACTCACTATTTTTGATTTTTCATTGATTTTCTTGATTTTTTAGTGTTTTTCTGAATTTTAAAGACTAAACTTGTTTTAATGTATCTAAAAGCTTAAAAGCTTTGTCAGGAGTTTATGTGAGCTTAAAGAGTCCATTAAACAATTATAACTAACATGAATTTGAATGCCATGAAAATTAAAGGTAATTAATAAAAAACTTGAAACTGAAATTTAGACTGAAATTAAACTGGAAATTAAGTTCTATTACACTAGTTTAATGAAAGTTACAACATTAAAACTGTAAATGACAAGTAATTTAAAGAAAGCAATTTAAAATTACACTACGTGACCATTGGCTAGTCCAAGGTAGTCATCTCTTTGCCTCTCCTCCGATCTTTATAGCATTCAATTCCACTAGCATTCGGTCAAATCCCACTTGCAATCTTGACCATTGATTAAGCAGAAATCATCCTAGCCGTTTAAATTACTTTTGGTGCCAAAAGTCATCCACGCTGCTAGGGGCAGTTTGAGAGCAATTAATGAACCTTGGTGTGTTGTGGAGGTGGAGGGGGCATGTTTGGTGGGTTTATGGGTCAAGTTGAAGAGTGGGTAACAAAAGCAGGGGAATGTGAGGTGAAAGAGGTAAAGTAATGGAGATGAATTAACTGCAGTTGTGGGCTAGTTTGTGAGGTGGAAGGAATGAGAGGGGAGAGTAGGTGGTGAGCTGGTGTGATGAGGTGGTGAAGAAACCAGGGAGGTGGAGGAGTGGTTTCTGGTTTTGGCGGGGTTGTGAGGAAGAAGGGGATATAAGGGTGGGTTTGACCAAGGTCAAACCGGTTTTATTATTTAAGGAGTTGGGCTGGATTTGTTTGTTGGGCTGGATTTTTGTTTAAGGATTTAATACAAAGGGTCCAGTTTGGTTTGTAGTGTATAAAAGCCCAAGGACTAAAGTTGTAATTTCTGAAATCATGAAGGACTAAACCTGTAACATTTCATAAGTTATCACAAGTACTAATAATGCCAATTTTGCTAAACCAAAGGACCTTTGTTGTATTTATTACAATTTAAAACACCCGGGGGACCTTTTATGACATTTTCCAAAGTTGAGGGGGTGAAATTGTAATTTTCCCAAAAGTTATCAAAAGGTTCCAAATTGTAAGTTATGAATAGTACAAGGGTATTATTTGATAAATTATACTTTTTAAATACCCAGGGACTAATTTTGCCATTTTTGTATCTTGAGGGGTAAAAGTTGCCAATTTGTGAAAACTTTTATCCAGGGATTATTTTGTGAACATGTTTCATTATCCAAGGACTAAAGTTGACTTTTTATACATTTTAAACTTTCAGGGACTAATTCTGCCATTTTGTGAAACTCCAGGGACTGAAAATGACAATTTTGTGAACTTTGCATGCTTTTCACTTATTTTCAATCTTTTTATACCTGAGTCACATAAAAACACATTTTCATGATATTTGTAACATTTATATAGTCATTTGTGTGTTTTTGGCCGTTTTTGTGGGTTTAAATAATATAAAATATATGTGTATTTAGACACATATCAGTAGCTCAGAAAACGAAAAAAAAAGAAGTAATCTGTTGTTTTTACTCCTCCTGACGCCGTCAGGTTGCGATCCTGACGCCGTCAAGTTATCGACAAAAGCGGTGCGATTTTCGAAAAAATTCGGAAAATTTACATCTTTAGAATCGGAAAATTTCGCAAAACATCCATTATGACTCGATACAAGCATTTGACTCGAACAAACACACAAACATATCTTTTAGTTAATTGTTATTCTCATGTTTACGTTTCTTTTGAAAACGTGTGTAATCCTCCCTACACTTATCCTTTATGTAAAATACCTTTATATGCAATTAAGATGAGGTTAAAAACAAAATAAAGCATTTTTACAAATTTAAACATGAGGATAAACAATCAATAAAAGACATATGACACTAACAAACAAACAATTAAGCATGGGTTGCCTCTCACGAAGCGCTTTTCTTTATTTAAGAGTCTTGTAGCTAGACTCGTAGTCGTGCTCCTACGTTGCCTCGCGCACGCTCTCGTGCTCATACTTAAGCCATTCCACCGCTCTTTTATCCTTTTTGTAATCATCTCCTAATTCAAGGCATTTTTTGTAATACCGCTTAGTTTTCTCATATGGGTACCTAAGCCCACTTTGCTTATCCCTTTCACTAAGCAATGGAATAGGGGTCATTCTATTACAAGCCTCAATGTCCTTATGTTTAAACCTAGGATGAGCGCGTGGCATTTGGTAGATAAAATCTTCAACTTCATCAGAGAACGTAATTAGACCATCAATCATCCGTTCATTCAACCTAGTCAATTTTTTGAAAGGTTTCCCAAAAATTACTTGAGTGAGGTCCTTATCAATAAATTCTCCTAAGTCTTCTAAGACCATGAATTCTACCAAATAAGCAAAACTTCCAACAAACACGTGCAAATGAGTGACTGCTTCAACAACATTATTCCCTTGATAAGTTAACTCATTGATCTTGATTTTATTGTATAGGTCTCTTGAGATTAAGTTCAAAGGTAAGAATGAATTCAAATAAGCATCGAACCCTTCTAGTCCTATTTTGCAAGGAAATTGCATGTTAAAGGGGCCATCTTTCTCAATCCTACACCTAGGGTCAAAACATTGGGAGGGGTCATCCTCAATTTCAAAACTAACTCCATTAATGACCTCCCCGCTATCAAGTGCTTCACCATAATCAAGTTCCTCATCGGAATCTGAGTCATAGAAAGGACTTTGTTGTTGCCAATCTATCTCATTATGCCCTAGGTGACTTCCAAAATGGTGAATGGGTGAAGGGTTTTGTGGGATTGCGTTCTCAATTTCGGGATTGGGAACGGGTAGAGTGAAGAATCTTCGGTGGAAGATACGTATCATGGTGAGTGAGGGTTTTTACGAACAAAGGTCACGAAGAAGGAGGATAGACTAAGAGAAAGCTAAAAATGAGAAAAAATTTACTTGATAGGAATCAAGCAAAGAAACCTAAACGAGGTGGACTACTAACTAGCTATTCTATTCCGGCGTGGCGCCAAAACTTGATAACGCTACACGCGTCGTTCGGGGTCAAAGGAACTTCCTTTTCGTCGAGCAAGTTTTTCAACACCCTAGGAAGTGAACCTAATCGTTGTAGTGTAGTATTAGGGTAAGCCACGGGAATTGATATCGTTCTCTAGGGGAATAGAAATGCTAGTGAGAAGTTACTACGCTACGGTTGGGGTTGAGGAAGATTATTTTTTTTATCTTTTTATATTTTTTTTAAGAATTGAAAGGTACGAATCTCGGGGTATTGGATTTGGGGGGTTTGGTAATACTACCGATTACTCTACTTATCTAATTATCTAATCTAAGGTGTATGTAGTCTATGTCTAATTAATGTGTGCTCGTATGATAGTTTAAAGATGTGTTTACTTAGGTTTTACTACTCCTTAATTATCTCCTATTGGTGGTTGAATTGTCACGTCCTTATTCCTAGTTGCGTTGTGTGTCTAAGGTTGTATGGTATGCGTTTCTCCCTAACTCTTTGAACTTACCAAAGGGTCTCGTCTACAAAACCCACTAGGGATGATAAACTCTTACTCTAAGGCACTCTTTGGATGGTTTAGCTTACAACTACTCAAGGAGTCATATTCTAAGGTTCACAAAGATTTAATCAAGCATTAAGTACACAACGAATGACCTAACGCATTACTAGATCATTAATCAACTAAGATAAGAGACAACCAATCAATATTCAATAATTAAGTTTCATATTCCCTAGGCAAACACACAAGTAAATTAGCCGGACATGGAGAACATGCAAGCATACACACAAATAATCAAAGACATAATTGTATTAATGAAGTAAACACTTATCTTGATATAGCATAGGGTTTGGAACCCTAAAATACTGTACAAGACAGCCTTGGTTCGGTTTAGGTTTTTACTCCAAAAGACTACACACTAAAAACTAAAAAATTCGGATTCTATATATAAGATTACACTTGCGACGGCGTCACCTTATGTTTTGTGACGCCGTCGGATCGCCGTCATTAGGGTTTCGTCTTGGCCACGTTAGACTAGCGACGGCGTCACCTTAAGCTTGTGACGCCGTCCTCTTCAACTTCTGACGCCGTCTGGATCGCATCTAGGCCGTCTGAGCTGCGACGGTCTACTCTTTTATAACCTGACGTCGTCACTTGAAAATACGAGTTTTGGCTTCTTAGCCGTCACAAAATCCTCCGACGGCGTCCCAATTTAACACCTGACGCCGTCACCTTGTGTTTTCAGCAGCTTTGAGTGTCTCGATTCTGACTTTGGCCATTTTCTTCATATATTCGCGCCTTTTCGTCCAAATAAGTGCCATTCCAGCATTTTGCCTTCAAGAGACCTAAAAAGTGAAAAGGAATGATATTAAGCAATAACGGATACAAAAGTGATCAAATAAGGGCTTAAATGACACCTCAAAAAGGTACCTTTTAAAACCTTATCAATTATAATCCCTGGGAATTACTAAGTATGCTAGCATCACTAAGAGCGATTCATAATTTCTTTAATGCAAGTGCTTCAAGTTATTTATGAATAACAACAATGTTTTTGTTAACAAATTATAATTTCACTTTTTCAGCAACTGTCCCATCATCTGTAAATGGAGATCATCCTGTTCAGTTTTCACAATCTCAATAAGCATAGAGGTGGGAGAATTTAGGGAGGACGACAGTAGAGAGGCGAAGAATCAAGATTAGCAGCAAGATAAGGTTAATGTGTTGCTTGGTAAAACTTAACCAATGGCACTTCGCCGTTTCCTATTATTGTCATGATCCATTGTTTGCCGTACCTCTACATACTCACCCACTCTTGCTCCTCTAATTATCACACATTTTCACACTAATGACATCTGGTCCATTTAGGCTCAAACCATTATCTTGATTCTAATTCCAATTGCTAAATAATAACTACTCTATGCATATAGTAGTTTAAAAAACTCAATCATTCAAACAATGATTTTGAGTCCAACAGGAACACGTATGTGACAAAGAAACTAAGTTGTTTGATGACCCAATTTTAGACATACCAAGATTTAAAAAATTTATGTGGTTCAATTTTCTTAATTCCAATAGCACCAATTTACCTTTTTTGATGCGTCTAAGGTATGTTGTATATAAGCGAAGGATAATCTTATGATTCCGCACATACATGACACATGTATAAAGGTATATGTTGGCGTGTTACAGACCATTCAATCTTTTTTACCATTTGTCACAGCTCAATCTGTATATGTTGCCCTATGAAAAAACTTTAATACATGTTTTTATCACAATGTGATCTTACTCCAAAATACATATGGTGTTTTTTTATCAAAAAGCTGGAACGCGGATCTTTCTTTGTAAAGGACCAAGGCTCTTTAGAGAGTATTAGTTTACTATAGTGTTTAGATTTTGATTTATTTGCATATGATATGTATGACAAAATACATACAAATTCAGCTCGTGGTAACAACTGTTCTACCCAAAGCCGTTGAAAATGTTCCATCGGATTGGGTTGAACGTAGTTCTCACAAAGGAAAAAGCCATTTGGTTTTGTACCTTAGTTTTATTTTTTCTTCTTTTGTATGTGTGGTATGTGATAATGAGGTGATGGAACTTGCTTTCATTTATACACTTGTTTCTTTTAAAAGACACCCTTCATCTGTTGTAAAAATGACGAAGGAGCTCATAATCAGTGAGCCAATTAGTTAATCAAATTTATAATAATTGAACTCATATGGTGAATAGGAATGGGTCTGATCATTCATTGGAAACTCTTAATATTGAAAATGAATAGAGGCAACCAAGGTGTGAAACATGTAAACTTTTTGACCATAATGATATAGGCTGTCCTAAGAGAGTGAGAACGGTTGAGAAACCGGTGGTTGATGATGGTGGGTTTATTGAAGTTAATTTGAAGAAAGGAAATGTAAACAACAGGTTAAGAATCAGCTAGGTAATGGTGTGAGATTGCAAAAGCCAAAGGTTACGTACCAGTATAGACTGGTTACTAAGACGAATACTAGAAGAGCTTCGTTTTCTAAGCCTCAAGTTCAACCAAATGTAGGTATTCATGCCTCTACTTCTCAGCCAGGAGGTAATTTGGAATTGCGTGATAAAGATCTTACTTGTAGTACATCTTCGGTATGTGATTTCCAAGGTAAGAGTAATAAAAAAGTGGATGATATTAACCTTTTTGAGTTGAAAAATAGTTTTGATGTGCTTATAGAGCAAGATTATGTTTTGGAACGTGTGACTGATCCTACATGTGCTCCCGATAGTAATATTGCTTTGGGCGATTATGGTAGCATGAGTGCTACTCCTATTGTTGAGAAAATTGGGAAGCTTGAAAAGCTAATTATTGATGCAAAAGTTACTCTTGTGGATGATGATGGTAAACCTCTTAAAAAGGTTGATTATCCAAGTGATCATGATAGTGAAAATCAGAGTGTGAGTGATTTGAAAGAGAATAAGTAGGATGCGGCTAATAAGCCTAGTATTTCTTCCTCTACTTGTACTTCTTCAACTAAGGTGGGAAACCCATTCTCTAAGGTAGGTAATGTGGTTGTTTCTGATAGCGACAGTGATGAAGTTCTTGAATATCCTAACGTGACTAGTTATTTTGGTAGTGGAGGGAATAAGAAAGTGGGGTCCATTTCAATAGTTTGGGAGTCCTAAATGGATGTTTATCACAATCTGACACCTCTGATTCTCAATTCACGATATGGGTGATGAAGGAATACGGGATCAAGAAATCATGGCATAGAGAGGTGGTGATCAAGGAAGGTATTAGCCCTGATCTAGATTGGATTATGTGGGAACCTATGTATCTACTAGAGGGTTTAAAAGATGGCACAATTCTGATGGTGTATTATGAAGACAAATTGTTGGCGTATGATCCTCAGACGAAAACATTTGAAGACACGGAAATTTTTAAACGGTACTTGTTTGGGATGACTTATCGTCCTGGATTTCTCAGACTTCAGAACTTCAAGTTAGAGACAGTTCACATGTTCTGAAGTTCAACGCCTATACAATAATTAACGTAACAAGTTAGTAGTCCGGGGAAATATGAATGAACTCGATCACACAAGTATCGTGATTAAACTTCTTTGATTGTGTATTACAAAGATGAATTGTCGATATATGTATTTTCTGGAAATGAGCAAAACGTTTCCAAAAAGTGTATTTGGATTGTCAAATCTATATATAAATTCTTAGACGTGTTTTGTATATTTAATTTTATTCGGTAGCTAGCTGGTTTGAATTCCCATTGAATCTATTCTAAACTAGACTAAAATTGATATTTCAAACGTGAACTCTATTTTCTCGGACGTGACACAAAGTTCTTTTGCGGGTAAAAAATTTTACGAAATAAATATTTTCTTCTAGAAAAATAAAAAATAAAAAAATAGCGCATATTTGTCATGTACGTAAGCTTATGTACAAAACCATCTCGAAACTACGTTTTATCATCTCAAATATATCAAGACTACATCATCTATATCTATAATCTATATCTATAATACTTATAATGGATGAAGACACTTATCCGATGGATATTTTAAGCAAATTCTACCTAGAGTTGAGATCAGTATAGGCTAATTTGTCATAGAATCAATTAACCAATCACATTCATCCATTTTTATTTTCACCTTTTTTAAAACAACATATCTTGCAAACGGTAAATCTTAGCTACAAAATACACATCGTGGCGAAATTAAATTATCTTTCCGATTTTTAATTTTTTTTTAAGCAAATTCTACCTTATAACCATTATTTATAAGTATCTAAAGCACAAATAAAACAAAAAACACACTACTCATACAATACAATTAATACACAATTAAAAACTCTCCTTCATCCAAAAATACAACTTTTTAACCACAAAGTACAATATAATTAAGCTTTCACACATGAAGAAACTAAAAATATATTTTTAAACAAATACAAGTAAATAAGCATAATTTACAATTATTTAAAGCATAAATAAAAATATAAAAACATTATTCAACACATAAAATTAATACACTATTAAAAACACTCTTCACCAAAATATAAAATTATTTAACCACAATTTACAATCTAATTAAGCTTCCAAAATATAAATAAAAGATCCAGCAGTCCAAAACAAAATAACATTTGTTCGTCAAAAATTTTAGTCAGAGGGTACCCGCCGCCGCATCACGCAGGTACCCTGCTAGTATTTGATTAAAGGAAGTCAAAATAAGCTTGCATTACTTTTGTTTAATGAAAAAACTCATTTTCTCTTTTTTTTTAAGGGTGAAAGCTAAAGATACGCAACGTGATTTTTGAACTAGATGTGCATGGCAATTTTGAAAATTACCATTATGCATATACTTTCAAATTTGGAAAAATGTACATAATATGACGGTAACTAACAAGTTACGGTCACAAACTTTCAAAAATAGCGAAATGGTCCACGTGACTTGCGTTGACTTTCACGGGTCATCCATTGACTTTATTTTCGGTTAAAAAGTTTCGATAATGGTCCTCATGGTCATTAACTTTGATTTAGTCCCTTTTTCCGTTTTCGTCCGTTTTGTCGGTTTTCTTACGTTTTGTCCGTTTTCTTACGTTTTATCGGTTTTCATCCGTTTTTGCCCTTTTCTTACATTTTGACCGTTTTATCCGTTTTCTTACTTTTTGTCATTTTCTTTCGTTTTACTGTTTTCATCCGTTGTTTTACGTTTTGTTCGTTTTAAATGCGTTTTATCGTTTATAATTCGTTTTGTCCGTTTTCTTACGTTTTGTTCGTTTTGTACTATTTCAACATGTTGAAAATTTTTCTAAAGAGAAAAAAATTTGGAAAAAATCTTCCAAAAAATTTCGAAAAAAATTTGAAAAAAAATTAAAAATTTGAATAAAAAATTTCAAAAAAAAAAATTGAATAAAAAAAATATTTTTCAAATATTTTTTTTAAAAAAATTGTTTTCAAATATATTATTTTTTTAAAAAATCTTTAAAAAATTTTTTTTTGAAATTTTTTATTTTCAAAATTTTCAATATGTCGAAATATTTTTTTTGTTTCAAAACTTTTTTTTCAATATTTTTCGAAATTTGGGATATTGAAAAAAAATTGTAAAAAAAATTTTCCGACAAATATTGAAAAAAAACGGACATATTTTTTTTCAATATGTCTAAATTTCGAAAGATATTGAAACAAAAAAGTATTTCGACATATTGAAGATAATTTTTTTTTTAAATATTTTTTAAAAAAAAATATTTGAAAATTTTTTCAATATGTCGAAAAACTTTTTGTTTTCAATATGTCGAAAAATATTTGAAAATTTTGAAAATAAAAATTTGAAATTTTTTTAAAGATTTAAAAAAAATATATATTTGAAAATATTTAAAAAAATATATATTTGAAAAATATTTTTTATTCAAATTTTTTGAAATTTTGTATTCAAATTTTTAATTTTTTCAAATTTTTTTCGGAAAATTTTTTTCCTATTTATTTTTCAAAATTTTTGGATTTTTTTTCAAAATTGCGAAAAATTCCAAATTTTTTTGGAAGATTTTTTCCAAATTTTTTTCTTTTGGAAAAATTTTTCAACATGTTGAAATAGTACAAAACGTAAGAAAACGGACAAAATGTAAGAAAAGCGGACAAAAGCAATTAAAACCGATAAAAGCGCATTTAAAACGAACAAAACGTAAAACAACGGATGAAAGCAGGCAAAAACGAAGAGACGGACAAAGCGTAAGAAAACGGACAAAATGTAAGAAAAAGGCCAAAAGCGGATGAAAACCGATAAAGGCGTAAGAAAAGCGGACAAAACGTAAGAAAAGCGACAAAAGCGGATGAAAACGGAAAAACAGACTAAATCGAAAGTTAATGACCATAAGGACCATTACGAAACTTTTAACCGAAAATAAAGTCAAGAGATGACTGTGAAAGTCAACGCAAGTCACGAGGACCATTTTGTCATTTTGAAAGTTTGTGACACGGTGACTTGTTAGTTACCGGTCATATTGCGTACATTGTTCCAAATTTGAAAGTATATTGCGTACAATGGTAATTTTCAAAATTCGTTGCGTACATCGGTAGTTCTGAAAAATCACGTTGCGTATCTTTAGCTTTCACCCTTTTTTTAATTTCAAAATCTAGTTTGTACCTTGTGAACAACTTCCTTTATTGATATTAACTTGAATTTATATGATAGTTGCTGATTTGGTGTTTTGGTGTCGAGTAATATGTATCTCGTTATTTGCTTATGTAAGTTAATTGTTGTCAGTTTGATGTTATGTAGCTTATTATTATTGTGAGAGTTTGATTGTATTTATTAGTTATTATTGTCTTTCTAGCTTGTAATTATGTGTTATAATAGTTTTCATGTCGTCAACTACTTTTGTACGAAAGATAAGAATTAATTTTTAGTCTACTAGAACAATAATTCTTAGTTATGTTTGTTTTATGTGAATGCATACTATGTTATCGTATGATAGTCTTCTAGCTACATTTCTTTAACGTGTGCAATGTTATATTATGATATATATATGTGTGAAGAAGATTGTGCAATTTGTATTATTTGGCATGACCGGTTGGACCATCCCACATCAATGATGATGCTAAAAAAAATAGAAGAATCATGAGTTTCTTTAATGATGATTTAGATTGTTCTCATGGCGTCTAATGTGGTGGTTTATAAAGTTATGAAGAGGTCTAAAAACTTGTAAACCATAGTGAACATTTATTTCAAGCTTATGTGGCATGAAAAGGTTTAGGATATTAAACATTTTCACAATTTAATGCATTTGAATTTTGTGATGTGTTTATAAAACTTGAAAAAGTTTATACATAAGGGGGATAGGTTTATAAAACCAAAAGGTTTATAAATTAATGTAAAAACACAATTATAAGTGGATGGCCTCAGTGGAAGTTGATTATTTACTTCTCATCATTAAATACAAATAAGGACTTGATTCCTCAAAATTTTGGAAAAGATGTAAACGGCATGTATGAAGGCCTATACATGTGCCATGTGGATCATTTTGATTTCTAAAATCGATGCATTGTCAAAATGATCATCAAAGACGCAACTTAAGGTTAGCGTGATTAATGGCTCGACTTAACAAATGCGGGCATGATTTTCCAAACTGAATATTCAAAAATGGTGTTGAATACTTCCAAGTATTGGGAAACTATTGAAATAAGTGTTGAATTTTATGTTGTCCATGTTCATAAGGGAATTGATTTTGTTGGAACGTTTATAAAACGTCTTCAATTGATTGCAAAACCAATAATTTTGGGAACAAAACTCTTAGTTTATGGGGCATGTTTTGAAATATAAATTCACATCTTGCCAACGATATATAATAAATCCTCCCTATCAGAATGGTTTCTGGTCACAAACCATATTCCCATGTGAGATTTCGTAATTGCGCAACATGTGTTATAGTAAATCCACCACAACATACAATATGGGATGTTGAAATTGATAAGTCATTCAGGGGGAGAGAATAAGCAGCGATGAATATGGAATGAATTATGATATAAATGTTGATCATCACACTAATGAATATGAACTTAAAGTTCAAGGTACAATTTACATTTCGATCTAGTAACTGCCAGACAAGTTTAGTGACCTAAATAAATTGACTATATCATATATACGCTGCTAGTGTTCTAAATACAATGTGTGTCCCAGCAGTAAAATCAATGATTGATAGTGAGTCTATGGCACGTCAGCAGCGTGATAGACTAATCGATTCCAAATAAAAATCCTCGATTGAAGTGATAAAATGGAACAAGAATGTTAGGATGGTCGAATCGAGGTAATAAAGACCCCATAATAGTCTTCTAAAGAGAGATTAGACATGAATGTGATTGAAAACCCCGGGTACGTGAAGAACTATGAGATCTCAATAAATGATATAATATAATGTCTAGTAGAGTGTGGAATCGAAAAGAACTGAAACGACATCGATAATATTACTGTATACAATAATGCGCATGATGAGATAAGGTGAGTATCTTGGATAATTGCAAGAAGTGCAATTGTAAATGAATGGCCAAATAATGTAAATACGCAAGTGACTAATGAAATATGATGTCTGGCAATATGAGAATTAAGTATGCGTCTAACATAATAATACAAGAGCTCATTTTATGTTGAGATTTCTTAAGGAATATAGAATGCATGGAGCACGTGTCATGATTTAAAATTCTCGAGAATAATAATTAATCAAATTAAACCACAATAAAGCAAATATTTTAATATTTTCAAGGTACAAAGGACATGGGTTTATATTTTACTAACCCGTCAAAACAAGTTTAGTTAGCTTTCCAGATGCAGGATATATGTTTAACTTACCATGATCGATCTCAAACTGGATATATTTTTACAAGTGGCGACAATATTTTCTGGCGTTCGATAGAGCAAACAATCACGGCGACTTTATCAAACCATACATAATTCTGGAAAGGAGACACCAACTATTGCATGTAGATAATGTAGCATGCCTTGCTATATTCAAGAAATGTTACATCAAAGGCGACAAGACATTTCTCGTTCAAGTGATAATTTCGTGGATCTATTTACTAAGATATCAAGTGATATAATCATCAGAGGGAGACAATACGCATTGCACTCTTTTTGTCCTTAGCCATGGCTTTGTCCCACTGGGGTTTCTTGACAAGGTTTTTAATGAGGCAACATTTCCTAAGCGTATTAATAATATGAACATCCAAGAGGAAGTGTTATGGCTAATTGTATATGTGGATGTCCTTATCTTATGTTATGAGTTAGAGTTTATACCTGATTACAAGATATGCATCTTATAGTTCAAGTTTTATCTCTTATTATCTATATATAGACCCAATGGTTAATTGCATAATATACATTTCATTCTCCATATTTTGTGTTCACAACATTGAAAAAAACTAATAATAAGTAATTTTAAAGAAAATAACAAAAATAACCAATTTTACAAACATAATTCATCAAATACCCAAATTTTAACCAAAATGTCAAATTACGTATGAAACTAGCAAAGTCTAGATAGTTTTTCTAAAAAAATTGCAAAGTTGAAAATTAGCAAGATCAACCTTACTAGTTTCCAATAAAGTAGCAGTCAACTTTACGAATTTTTTAAAAAAAATTAGCAAAATTTTGTAATTATTTTAAATAAATTAGTAGGGTCTTGCGTTTGTTTTTTTTTTGTTTTTGTTTTTTTTTTTTTTTTTTTTTAAATTAGCAAGATGAACCTTGTTAGTTTTTTAAAAATTAGCTCCAAATTCGACCAGGTCGTCATGAACTGGACTTCGGCCATAACATAATTGACAAATCCAAGACGCACTCCTGCAAGTAAAGCGAGATTGGTTGTGCTCTAAAAGTTTAAGGTCTTGCGACTTTTTACAAAAAAAATTAGTAAAATCTTGCTAATTTAGCTTTCTGAATAAAAATTAGGTATTTGATTTTGATTACATACATTTGTAAAATTGGTTATTTGTATCATTTTTTCGTAATTTTATACGACCCTAATTTGGAATAATTTTATACCCACGTACTATTCCTGATTAGTCGAGTAACCAAAGGCCCCATAATGAAACACTGACTACGGAGTATTATTTTATTTTACAGTTAACCTCAAAGTCAAAAAAAAAAAAAAAAAAAAAAATCTCTTCCATGGACTTTCACATGCCGCCAGTCACCGCCAACCGTCGCCGGCAGGTATTACTCACTTGCTGATTCACTACATTTCAAGGCTTATGTTTTTATGTCTATTTGTAATCAAATGTTACACAGTAAACTTTTTGGTTAATGTATCGATCATTTCACCTTCTGTTTGGTTTATATATATATATATATATATTTTTAAACTATTTGGTAGATATATTATATTTGTACTTAACCACCATTAAGGTAGCCTAGTGACCAGGCACATGATTTCCTCACCACTCACATGAGGCCGGTATCACATTCAAACTAGGTACACATGCATTTTAGGGGTGGGAAGGAGATGGTCGGAAACGGTCACGGGAATCCCGACTGTGTATATCTGATTTTCCTCACTCGTTTACCCGTTTTATGCTATTCTTGTACTTGGCAAAACGGATCACCAAATACATTCTTATTTTATGACACCACCTTTGCATACATTTGGTGAATGCCCTTAGTGATATTCCATTTGGTGAGTTTGGAGGTTGAGTTTTATCTTAGTTTGTTTGGATCCCACTTTTACGTCTTTGTTTGGTCCTTGAGTAATTGTGAGTCACACGGTCGAGTAATTGTGAGTTTAGAGGGTCGCAAGTTAGAGTGTCGAGTAATCTTTGTTGTAAGTTCAAAATCACTTGGTCGGTAGCGTTAGATGTATGTACTAGCTTCTTGCTAGTTTTTGTATTAACTTATATAATTTATATTTGCCTTTCAATATAATTTTTGAGTAAATTACGGTGTCTTTGAATATACCCTAAGTGGGTGACCTACTATGACTTACGGATTTTCCTAAGAAGGTCTCACTCTCGAGTTTAAACCCTTTGAGTTGTAACCTCTTACGCCTATCCGCCTCGTGGAAAACTGGCACTATACGGACTCGTATGGGTCTTGCAAGGTGGTAATGTAGTACGCGGAGTTTGCGGTTCACCTGCTCTACATCATCAACTAGCCATGAAGTTTTCCAATATAGGCCGTCATTATAAGCCTTTCAATATCATAAGAGTTTGTGATGTTTTGAAGACCACTACCACTGCTCTACATATTTGTTTAGACTTTTAGATTCTTCTCTCTTTCTCGTTAAGTTATAAGTTCTATATTGTAAAGCTCTTTTCTTTCAAGTAAGATAATGTTGTTTCTTTAGGTAACCATTGTTTTCGACCGCTTGGCCGACTAGTCCACATGGTTCAAACCCACCACCACACTAACTCAAAATGGGTAAAGCCTCCCTTTTCATGAGGTTGGTGTGACCACCTCACGGTTGTTTCCACTTAGCAGGAATTGAGCTCGAGACCTCTCACATTTGAGTGATGATAGTAACAGGATTTTTGCCCTCATAGACCCGTATTTTATTGTATTCCTACTTTATTGTATGTTTTCTTGCTTTTATGTTCTATGTTTGTTTGCGCTTTTACTTATATATGCCTTTAACTTATCATATGCAATTAGTTTGTATCCTCTCACACACAAAAACATACACACATACATATATGCTATATATTTTGTTCACATATACACCTACACACACTTATGCCATATGTCTGCCGTCTCTTTACTTTTGTGTAGGGGTGTGATTGTATACATCCTACCTCCTCATAGGGTTGGGTACTGTTGCTGTAGTTGTTGTAGTAACCCGTCTTTTGCCACTAGACCACTCTTGAGTGGTTGTTTTTAAAATATAATTATTATTCATATGAAATGGCTTTTTAACAAACAATCCATTTTGTCACCCCTAATATTGGCGACTTATTTGACCACCTACAGAAGAAGTCTTCTCGTCGTCGTCCAAGCATTGGATACTTACCTGAAAATGTCATGTGCAACATTTTATCTAGACTTCCAGTCAAGAAAATTATCCACTGCAAGTGCGTATGCAAGGATTGGCAGAATTTGATTTTGGATTCTTACTTTGTTGATCTTCATCTTTCGAGATCACGTGAGGGACTTATGATTCATCATTTATCACATCAAAATGCACTCAGTGATGGAAAAACTGGATTTCTTAAGTTTGTGGAGACAGAAGACGAACCTGATCACCACCGTATGCTCCGCGACCTAGTCATGAGTATTGATCTTAATGGTGCAAATCTTTTCCCATACACCACAAAAGTCTTGGTAGGCTCGGTTAATGGTTTGATTTGTTTGTGGGAATATGGTGGTCGTAAAGGTGATAACACTTACATATGCAATCCAATCACAAGAGAATATATGATGCTCCCAAAACAAAATTTTCACACCGATACATATTGTGAAGTAAGATATGGTTTTGGAGTTTCAAGAAAGGGTGAATATAAAGTAATAAGGATGTTTGAAAGATTTAGACCACCAAATCCAGTTGAAGTCGAGGTTTACACACTTGGCACAAATCAATGGAGAACCCTTGACCAAGGCCCTGACTACGTTAAGAGGCATGACCATGTAATGGACGGACTATTATTAAATGGATATATTCATTGGATGGATAGTGACATTCTTTATGCGTTTGATTTGGATAATGAGAAATTCCATTTATTTGGTCCCGCCCCTCGACGACAACGGGAGAGTTTCTCATTTTTGGGCGTCTTAAAGGGTTGTGTTAGTCGATTTTCTTGGTCTTATGAAAGATTTACAGTTTGGATGAAGAAAGAACACGGGATCAAGAAATCTTGGCATAAGGAGTTGGAGATCAAATATAATACAATAACTCGTGTAGACACGTGGCTTCCTTCGTGTCTCATTGATGGCTTAAACGATACAAGTATATTGATTGTCTATGATGAAGAGAAAGACAAACTTGTGGCATATTGTCTTGAGACAGATACAGTTGAAGAAACAGATATATACGACAACATCTTCAAAGTAATGACTTATCGTCCTAGCTTTCTTAAACTCCAAAACTTTCAATCCGAGGGGGTTCATGTCTTCTAAAGGTCAGGAAATATTATATCATGTCTTTCTAATAGCATCAAATAATCTATTCGAGTCCATTTTGTTACTGTTGCATTTTAATGTCCCATGGGTTGAGGTCCTAATGGCCAATTTAAATGTTACAGATACATTCATTACCAGAAATATAATGATTATGAATCATATCCTTTTTGGGATGTTACTGACTTTGGTTATACTTGGTCAGGTTTGAAGACTTAACAGAAGAAGATTTGGCAGGTAACTTATCTTCTTATATGTAGAAGTTGTCCTTGCATTTGGTTACGATGACGTCATTAGTTTTTTTTTTTTTTTTTTTTTTTTTTTTTAATTTTTAGAAAGGCAAGATAAATTACGAGACCCCGAAAGGGGAAAAAAAACAAACAATACAATACAAGGCACCCTACCTCAAATAATCAAGATAATTAAAAGAGGATAAGGCCCAAAAGAGAAAAAAAAATACAAATACAGAGACACAACTCTCAAACCAAACAAACTAACCTATCATCTATTACTAATGACTTTGGGTTGGTGGATATGATTGTGTTTGTCAATACCTTTCCCCTTTTGGTCCTATAATAAAATGCTGTATCGTTTTAATCTGCAACTGTGCGAGTATCATGTATAGCTTTGTTAACTTGTATTAGAGGTGGCAAAATGTTGAGTCATGTACTCATGTGGGTTGGATAACGACTTTGGGTCAAACGGGTCACACTTTTTTCTCCAAGTTACTAGATCTATTTAATCAATAATTTGTATCTCAAATATGTTTGTTAGCCTTTAATGTTTTAGATCAAATGTTTATTGTTATGTTAAGAATAAAGCCTAAGGGCTAGAAATGTTAGAATAAAAGATTTCAACCGAATAGCGGTTGGTAGCAGTTAGATAACCGCCTAGCGGTTATGAAAGTTAGTTAAGGGGCGGTTATAAATGGTTACAAACTATAACTGACACATTGTTTAGTTCGCACCCATTCGTTAAGTATATATAGATAGGATCCTGTAAGTCACAAAGTAACCCATTCGATATATAATAAATCATTCAAGGGTTCAAACCCATTCTCTTGTTCTTATTATTCTTGATGATGTTTCACACATGATGTTTGTTTGATTATTGAAGATCCTGGAAGTATGGAACCTGTAGAAAACGAACAATGTTTACATATGCTGTAATTTTTTAAGATTATATTTTCTGGGGTCTTCTTTATGAATTTAAACTTTTTGTTATCTGTACGACCCATGAGAGATCACAGAACCCAAACTGACCCATTTACTAGTACCTATTTAGAATTGCATGCAGTCTTTGTTTTTCTGATGTTGATTACTCGGGTTTTACTTCTACGTGGAACTTGTCTTGACATCCAATCATAGAAGAACACATTTCTCTAATTATGTTGTTTCTTTGTAATACATTTGTAGGTCCTGTTGGAGGTTTGAGGCTTTGAGCAATGTTGATGTATCAGCAGGGGCAGGTATATGATTTGCACATTTATGAAGACGCCACTAACTATGTTTTGATCTGCCTTTGGCCCAGCTATGTCATTTCTATACGTGTTTTATTTGCACTTGTAAACTCTTTATGAACCGAAGGCAACCTAAAGAAAGTTATATGTATTGTGGTTGGAATTGACATGAGAATATGGAAATGTGTGGTTTCAGTTAGTTCTATGCAGTACTTGATTTCTTCTTTTGAGAGCATCCGAATTATGTTGAGAATATCATTAATTCAACTCTTGATGGTAGAAGATTTGTGTATGCGCTATAGCTCTATACACTTGGTTGTCAAACGAGGATATTAGTTATCTTTTAGGTAATTTGAGGTTACATAAGCTGTATTGTTACTATGGTTTTAAAAGGCGCACTATAGCGACGCTAAGGTGTGAGGCGTGACATCCACGTTATGAAATAGACCAATGCATCGACTCTAGGCGTGACGTGAGATGAGGCGGGAAAAGGTGCGCAAAGGTGTAAAATGTGACGGGTTTTTTTTATTCAACTCCGATATTTATTTATTTATTTTAAATGAAGAATATTACTATGTAAATATAGTTTCTTAACCTTATTCATTATGTACAATGTTTTTTGTAAACTCGATATATATGAAATATGATAGAAATATATAAATATTTTCATATTTTGTGTCGCCTTATGTCACGCTTTAAAAACGCAAAAGCTTCGTCTTAGTCGCTAAAACGTGATACTACGCCTTGCGATATTTATAACTTGATTGTTACATGATCAATAGTTCAACACCACAATGATAAATGATGATAGAGCATTAGGGCAACCCTTATACTTTTTGATTTCATAGTCTTTTTGCCTTATGTAAAGCAAGGTAAACTAATCCACGTTCACTGCTGGCTTTTTTACCTTAACCGGTTCTTGTAAATTATGGGTACTATTTTCTAATTATTTTTTTACTACACATGTTTTTAATTTATGGGTTAATGGCATGTAATAGCAGCGTACTTTCTCATTTGTTCCATTATCAGATACGAACTCAAAATAATACAACAATACCCATCCAACTTTTAAAATTTGTTTCATTATCATACTTTTGCTTACGTGGCATGACTGGCAACCGGCTACAGAGTTAAAATTAAATATTATTTTATTTTTAATTTTTTTCATCTTCTTCCTTGGAAAACCCACACACAAAGTCTTAAAAGCTCATTTAACCCCAAATCGGTCCGGTCCAACTTCCGGTAACACATGATATCCGCCACCTGAATCTCAGGCTTGCCATTGTCTTTATTTCCTTTAAGAAATAGCAACTGACATACGAATGGGTTTTAGCAACTGATGTCAGTTAAATGATTTTGGAATGAAAAATTTGGAATGAAATTTGGATCTGCTATTAGCTTTTAACAAACGGGTTTTAGTAAGCTCTTGGTGGTTGTTTTTAATTGCGCTCAATTAGTATAAATTGTTATGTTATGTTTGTAGTGTAGATTTAAATTTAAGTTTTTTGCGTGGTTTTAAAAATGGCCGGAAATTAGAGACGGCCACCGAAGAAAATTGGTCGGAAAAATTGGGGAAGATGATCGGGAATGATATGGCATCTATGTGGCATGCACATGTGTCAATTCTTTACTAATTAAACAATCTTGTTTTGGCAAAGAAGACTCAATAAAATATAACGGTTGGAAAATTTAGAAAGATGGCCGGAAAAAGATTACCAGAAAGTGGCTGGAAGAAGTGGAGAAGATGACCGGAAAATGATTACCCAATTTTGTAGGTCAAATGATGATATCGACACAAAAATATGAAAGTTTGTAGGGTATTGTTGTATTATTTTAGGTTCGTATCTGATAATGGAACAAATGGGAAAGTACGTTGCTATTATACGCCATTAACCTTTAATTTATCTATGACATTATTTATTGCAAAATTTGAAATTGGACTTTTTAAAAAGAAGGGTTCACATCGCAAAAGTTATTCACATTATGAGTTGCATAGTTACCGGCTCATGTTGAAAGAATAAGGCTTTTGAGATTTATGTGTATGTTCGCAGTGACATAGAGTTTATTCCAAGTCTGATAGAATTTATAAAAGGTTATTTACCAATAAAAAATGTGATGGTAAAGACCTGATTGTTGCCGTGATAAACCATGTGAGACCGAAACTGTGTAGTTTAACTGTGAAAAGGTCTGCACAAGTGGTGGAAGTTAGCAAGAAATGGAGAGTTGTTATGAATGAAAAGAAAGGGGAAGGTAATAATGTGCATGATCATTGATTGAGTAGTGATCCAAAGGTGTTATTGGACTAAAATAGTATGTTTTAAAGGGTGTTTGGGCCAAGGGTGTTTTTTTTATAGAGGGCTAATATCTTGGGGAGCTATCACTTGCTGGAAGTCTGAATGCTCCGGTGTATCTAGTTGAGAGAGCAATGTTTTTTTTTATACTTTTTCTAGTAAGTGGTAATGCTTCACCATAAGGTAGTTTCCTGTATCAGGATTAAACAACATTGTCAATATTGTAAAAATGACTGGTATATGTGCCTAATGGTAGTGGATTGCCTAATCTATTTGTTGTCGATTTGTGACTCAAGTATCCCATCGCCAAGGTTTCATACAAGTTTGAGATCTTGTATATGCAGAGTTGAGGATCAAGTTTATCTACAAATCTAAAGGTTTGACCTGTTGTCTTCATATTCTAGAATTTGGAAAATGAAGAAAATAAACTCAGTACAAATGATGGCCTTGTAACTTGGTATCCTTTAGCTTGTTTTAAGTCAACTCATTTCCGGGTAAAAGTTCAAATTTTAATGATTTTAAGTCGTGTCGTTCATGGGGCGTTACAACTTTTTCCATTTGACAAGTCGTCATTGTTGGAAATTTTAGATAAAATTGTGATGTGAAGTGTTATTTATAGTAGAGCGTTGGGTAAATGGAGGATTTTCATATTGTGATGTGATACTAATGGCGCGGTGTCATTAGAAATACTTGAAATTTTGTAAAATTATATGAGCAAAATGTTTTTTTTAGCATATTTAACTATGACTTAGTTTGGATTGAGATTGCTACCTTAAGTAGACAAGTTTACGAATGGTCGAGAACATCAAGCAAGAAAGATTTCGAGGACGAAATCTAAGTAAGGAGGGTATAATTGTTACACCCAAAACAAAGTTTTAAGTATTAAATAATGAGAATGCCATTGAAATAGTTTGACTAAGACTTTTATGTGTTGACAGACTTGATATGATTGGTTAGTCAACGAAAGTTAAGTTGTAGTCAAACCCAATAGTCAAACTAATAGTGAAAGAATGTGTAATGTGTTTATAGAAACATGACACATATACTTAAGGGAATAAATTTGACAAGTGTTAAACAAGTTATAAAGTTGGTTATGGCAAAAGTAGAAGAGAAATGACTTGAGGGACTATAAGTGACAATGGGCCAAAGTAGTAGATAACTTAAGTTAGAAGAATCCCCAGGTTTTCTAAAAGGTTCTATCATTTTCTAAAATATGTATGTATATGTCGGTTTAGAAAGAAATAAGAGAGGGAAGATGAGCTTGATGATCAAGTAAATGAAGATTAATGTTTGTTAATGGTTAAGCCTAGTGATCATTCCAACATAAGTAAGTAATCTAAATTGAGTTAATTGATGAAATTGAATTAAGGTTTATGTAGAATAATTGGGTATTTCATCATATGATCAAGATATGATCATATGATGATTAAAGAATGAAAATGGGTAAGTTATGGGTCGTATAAATCCTTAAGGTTGATATTGTTTTTATGTTGAAGTAGGTTTTGATGATGATGATGCTATTGGTTTAATTAGCTTGGATGAGAGGTAAGTAAATTGATTATAACAAGATGTTATATTGAGTTTATCATATTTGTATTATGTGTTATGTGTTAAATGATTGTTTGTGTTAAGGTTATGAATGGCCTAATGACTAATATGCTTGGCTAAGAGGAAGATGTGGCTAGTTGGTTAAACTAGCTAAATGAGTTTAGCATAGTTGATATACTATTGATGACATTTGGAGTTTAAGAGTTAATGTGTATTTAGTGATTATGTGTTTAGCAAAGATGTGGTTAGCCCATTTGTAAAGTTAGCAAGGTATGTAGAATTTTGTGTGTTATGAATGATGGGTTAAGTGAAGCTTATGATGCAAATTGTAATTAATGATATATGATAATTTGTTATGTCTTTTACTTACTAAGCGAAAGCTTACGGTTTAGTTGTTTAACCGTTTTGTAGGTTCAATTGTGAAGAAGGTAAAGCGATTAGAAAAGGCTTAAGGATTGGAAGAGTGTATGTTAGAAGGTTTGTATGCAAATAGGAGCTTAAGTAGAATACCGAGCTCGAAGTCAAAGTTGTTCCCCAGGAGTTTTAAATGGGTTAAATGTTTGTAATGTCAAGTCTTTGATATGGTTTAAGAGTCACTTTACAGGTCCTAAAGCAAGTTAAAGAGTTGTGTTTAAGTGGTGTACGCAAACAGGTCAAAACAGGTATTTTGGCATAATACCCGTCACTTTGTAAAGCACGTTTCCGTGGGTCATTATGACCAAGTGATAAGGTTTTAAAAGGTACCATTTTGAGGGGTCGTTTTAGCCCTTATTTGATCACTTTTGTATCCGTTATTGCTTAATTTCGTTCCTTTTCACTTTTTAGGTCTCTTGAAGGCAAAATGCTGGAATGGCACTTATTTGACGAAAAGCGAATTCTGAAGAAAATGGCCAAAGTCAAGAATCGAGCCACTCGATTGCTGGGCCGAAGGGGCGTCGGTGTTAATCGCGACGCCGTCGCATCACCTTGTGACGACTCGGTAGCCAAATTGCTCATTTACAAGTGACGTCGGGCTTTAAAAGAGTAGACCGTCGCAACTCGGACGGCCTAGATGTGACCCAGACGGCGCCGAAGTCGAAGAGGACGGCGTCACGGACATAAGGTGACGCCGTCGCAAGGTTAACGTGGCCAAGCGAAACCCTAATGACGGCGACACGGCGTCACGAAACATAAGATGACGCCGTCGCATATGTAATCTTATATATAGAATCCAATTTTTCGGTTTTAGGGAGAGTCTTTATGGTGAAAACCTAAAACCGAACCTAAGGTGTCTTGTACACAGTATTTTAGGGTTTTAAACCCTATCTTACATCAAGATAAGTATTTACTTCATTAATTCAATTATGTCTTTGATTATTTGTGTGTATGCTTGCATGTTCTCCATGTCCGGCTAATTTATTTGTGTGTTTGCTTAGGAAGTATGAAACTTAATTATTGAATATTGATTGGTTGTTTCTTATCTTAGTTGATTAATGATCTAGTAATGCGATAGGTCATTCGTTGTATACTTAATGCTTGATTCATCTTTGTGAACCTTAGAATATGATTACGAGTAGTTGTAGGCTAAATTATCCAAAGAGTGCCTTAGAGTAAGAGTTTATCATCCCTAGTGGGTTTTGTAGACGAGACCCTTTGGTAAGTTCAAAGAGTTAGGGAGAAACGCATACCCTACAACTTTAGACACACAACGCAACTAAGAATAAGGACGTGACAACTCAACCATCAATAGGAGATAATTAAGGAGTAGTACAACCTAAGTAAACACATCTTTAAACTATCATACGAGCACACATTAATTAGACATAGACTCCCACAACCTTAGTTTAGATAATTAGATAATAGTAGAGTAATTGGTAGAAATACCAACCCCCCAAATCCAATACGCGAGATTCGTACCTTTCCATTTCATAAAATATAAAAAAATACAAAAATAATCTTCCTCAACCTTAACCTTAGCGTAGTAACTTCTTACTAGCATTCCTATTACCCTAGAGAACAATATCAATACCCGTGGCTTACCCTAATTACTACACTACAACGATTAGGTTCTTTGCCTAGGGTGTTATAAAACTTGCTCGAAGAAAGGAAGTTTCCTTGACCCCGACGACGCGTGTAGCGTTATCAAGTTTTGGCGCTTGCTGCGGGAATAGAATAGCTAGTTAGTAGTCCACCTCGTTTAGGTTCTTTGCTTGATTCCTTTCAAGTAAATTTTTCTCTTTTTTAGCTTTCTCTTAGTCTATCCCCCTTCTTCGTGACCTTTGTTTGTAACACCCATCACTTTTCATCGTGGAGGATGATAACCAACCACCACTCATCAACCCACCACCAAATGACCCGCCAAGAGCCCGTACTCTTGGTGAATACTCAAGACCAAGCCACCTAGGCTATAGGAACACCATTGAGCTTCCCGACCAAGCCCAAACTACGGCCTGCGATCCGACACCATCCGGTTGGTGCAAAGCGGATGTGCATTCCATGGACTTCGTTCGAAGATCCAAATCATCATCCGAGGGATTTCCTCGAATTGTCGATTCCATCGACCTTGATGCTACTACTCGGGAGACCACGCGCTGCGTCTCTTCCAATTCTCTCTACGGGACCAAGCTAGTAATTGGCTTGAGCGACTTCCGCCGGCTCCATCTCAAGTTGGGATGATCTTACCTCTCGCTTCCTTGCTCAATTTTTCCCACCGGGAGAACCACTAAGCTTAGGAATGACATCTTTATGTTCCAACAACGTCAAGGTAAATCTCTCTGAAGCATGGACCCGATTCAAGGACTTACTTCATAAAGTCCTCATCACGGCATTGATCTTTGGCTCCAAGTCCAAATCTTTTATGATCATATCAACTTCCCCACTAAGCGATCCATTGACCAAGCGGCGGTGGAAAACTTAGTGATCTCACCGCGGAAGAATCATGGGGTATAATAGAGGACCTTGCCTCACGATAACGAAAGTTGGGACGACCCCGTGAGCTACCTAAAACCGTTAAAGCGATCTCCTTGCCTTCCATCAACTCACAACCTTCCGACCGTGGGATGATCGAACTTGAAGATCAAGTTAGCTTCCTCATGAGTTCTTATGAAAATCCTAAGTCTTCATACCATGTGAAAAAGTTTCTTCCTCGTGCGAGCGTTTTATGATCCTCATAACACGCAATAGCACCCGATCCCCGAACATGCTTCCGTTGACTACGCATCCTCGCGTATTAATGGAGCAGGAGGAAGATTCCTACAATACCGGACCTAGGAATTTCAATGAAACCCGTGAGGCATGGAAAAACAAGCCCGACTTCTCACGGGGACAAACCAAAGAATTCACCTCAATGATTTCTCATGGCCCCACCTAACGGTCCTAACCAACAAAGCGTCGAAGGATGTTGCAAAACCTAGTTGCATCCCAAGAAACCCAAATGGCTAAGATCTCGGACCGCTTTAACCATCAACAAGCCGAGATGGATAGGAAAATAGACAACCTTTTGAAAGCCATAACTAATTGTGATAAGAAGGTTAGTACTATCTCAACTCCCGAGCCTTCAGGTATAGAGATTAAGGATCCAAGCAAGCTAACTAAGCACGTCCAATTCGTCAATACCATCGCCTTAGTAAAACCGGATAGAACAGATGACGAAGAGGACCATACACTTGTGGATGATGAAACACCCGAGGAAGTAGATGAAGTAGACATTGACTATTTCAACAAATTTCCTACGGAAAAAGAACTATCCCGCCACCCTCACTTAGTGTGTGACCTCCGTCACATGTATGTTAGGAAAAGTCCTAGAATCAAGTTTGGGAACCCTTGGAATCTTAACATACCATGTTGCATAGGACACCTTTTTGTGGCAAAGGCCTACATTGATCGCAAATCCCCAATTAACATAATGACTAGCACCTACTACAATTGGATAATGAAGAAGCCTATCCCAACTAGGCAAGACCCCGATAATCCTAGTGATAAGTGCAATTTTCTCGGTAGAGTTAAGGGATTGCCCGTCTATGTAGGTAGTTTCACGTTCCCTACGGACTTCATAATTGTGGATGATATTAGCACGACCATTGACCCTAGCTTGTCCCACGTTCTTCTAGGAAAACCTTTCATAGAAAGCACCGGGATGACCTATAACCCCTCGTTAGGAATAGTGCGATTCAAGGATAAGACCGACGACGTAGCTTACCAAATGCCGTTTAAGATTGAGAAGTTTTCATCATTCTCTAATGATGAAAAGGAACTTAAACTGTCGGTCTATTACAGGAATGATGAGGATAGGTAAAGGGGAGTAGATTATGTTATGGCTAAGATTTTCGGGTTCTATAAAGATTGTTTGAATTTAGGACCGAAATATAGGACCGAGTGGGCAGAGGACGAACTCTTAGAGAGGTGCATCATAGGACACTTCTACAACATGGAATCCCCCGATAGAGACCGTCAAGAGGGCGGTGGTGAAGCAACGTAGGAGCACGACTATGAGTCTAGCTACAAGACTCTTAAATAAAGAAAAGCGCTTCGTGGGAGGCAACCCATGCTTAATTGTTTGCTTGTTAGTGTCATATATCTTTTATTAATTGTTTATCCTCAAGTTTAAATTTGTAAAAATGCTTTATTTTGTTTTTTAACCTCGTCTTAATTGCATATAAAGGTATTTTACATAAGGGATAAGTGTAGGGAGGATTACACACGTTTTCAAAAGAAACGTAAACATGAGAATAACAATTAACTAAAAGATATTTATGTTTGTTTGTTCGAGTCAAATGCTTGTATCGAGTCATAATGGATGTTTTTGCGAAATTTTCCAGATTCTAAAGATGTAAATTTTCCGAATTTTTCCGAAAATCGAGACCGGTTTTGTCGGGATAACTGACGGCGTCGAGAAGGAGTAAAACATCGATTACTTTTTCTCGTTTTCGAGCTACTTATAAATTTTGGAATTTTTCGGTCTTAATTTTCTTAGAAATTGTAAACATCCATTCCACAAGCATTATATCCTAGTTTAAATCGAGTCTTATATATATTATTACCGCCGATTTTACGAAGGTTTCGTTTGTTTTCTTCAAGTGTGCGGGTTTAGTTTGTCAAGAAGAAGTTACATAAGATTGGAAGGAGCTTTTCACGCAATAATTCTTCTTGAAAAGGATTTAACCACCACTTTACACGGATCCTACCGAGCTAATCGGGGAGTATTAGTTTCTTCGTTTTAATTACCTTCCATTATCATAACTTTGATACTTTCGGAAACATTGGGGACAATGTTCGGTTTAAGTGTAGGGAGGAAAATAAAGCGGAACTTTGAAACTATGCTTATCCTTGATTATTTGCTTTGTCCAATTGCATTTGCGTAATAAACCATGAGAAAATGTCGGTTAGGGTAATTTTGGCACCAAATTTAAAATTTTCATGACATATAGGAGTGGGCCATTAGTCTTAACAAAAGCGTCTCATGGATAGGAAGTTGCATGACTAGCACAAAACCCTTTACCACTTAAATTCCACCCAAAATGTGAGGATCGCCTTAGATTATTAGGAATTAAAGCATTCATCTTTAATGCTTAGAGTGTGAACCGGTAGTATATTAGATTCTAGAACTTGTTTTGTGATGCATTCCGAGATCGCAAGTGAGACTACACTTGTGTAGTTAGGAATAACTAAATGATAAGAGGCATTAGGATAACCCTTGTTTGATACCCGTAATATAATTACTTCTTCCACATCGGTTGAGTAATTCCCCACACCTTTGCGTTGTACTCATCTTTAGTACACGATACCCTAGTTAACCCCTCGAGCCTATCCTTTTCGCGGTTCTCGTGATGTTTCGGTTTTTCCAGAATATCAATGAAGAGCATTGTTTACACCCCACCCCAAATATACACCCAAATCGCCTTAGCCTACCCCTTATGCACTCACTTTTAGTTCATTATTGTTATCACCTTAAACCCTTAGATCAATTATCTAGTTGCTTGCATAAGTTGCTAAGTCGAGTCATATCCTTTGTATACAGTTTTGGGACGATTGGGATTCATGGGAAAAGTTAAAGTTTATGAAATGACGGGAAGGGAATGTTAAATTCAAATTCCCTTTGTTTGCGTAATAATGTACCCCAAGTGTTTTGATCTTTTCAATTCGGGTCAAATTAGTGTTAGAATAATAAAAACTCAAGTGTAGGGATGTGCCTATAAATCCCTATCATTTTGATGTTACCGTAGAGGATGGTAGAGTAAAAGTGTAAAAAAAAAAAAAAATCGAAAAAAAAAGAAAAAGAGAAAAAGAAAAAAAATATAGTGTAAAAAAAAAAATATATATATATATATATATACGGGCTACCATCCTACATCTATCCTTTAAATTTATGTTTGTTTATTTCCGTTACCTAGAGTTTTAGAGTGTCGAGTCTTGGCTTAGCAACGCCATTCTTCGTATGCATTTAACATAGAGATTTTTGACTTGCCACCACTAAATAGCCTATCCCACCAAACCCTTGTTTCCTTACCGTAAGCCTAACATTCCAACCCTTTAAAAGACCTCTTTGATAGTCTTTCCTAGGTGCTTACGCCAAAGCGATGGAGGTTTGATATATTCTCAAGCCTATGGTAATCTATGTACTAGGACCGGTTAATGAGTGTTTATCTTCCATTTCCTATTTGTTATATTTCATATATACACCGAGAGAGATGTGAGTACCCAAACACCCCATGTGAGGTGCTAGTATGTAATTCCGTGCTTGTTATGACTTTTTGGGGCTTATATGTGTTGTGGACCGTTTGAATTAATGCTTCATGACCCCTAACTTATAAATTAATTGGCTAAAAGCACATTTGCTTGAGGACAAGCAAATAACAAGTGTAGGGATATTTGATAAGGTTTTAAAAGGTACCATTTTGAGGAGTCGTTTAGCCCTTATTTGATCACTTTTGTATCCGTTATTGCTTAATTTCGTTCCTTTTCACTTTTAGGTCTCTTGAAGGCAAAATCTGGAATGGCACTTATTTGACGAAAAGCGCGAATTCTGAAGAAAATGGCCAAAGTCAAGAATCGAGCCACTCGATCAGTGCATTGGAACCGAAGGGACGGCGTCGGTGTTAATCGCGACGCCGTCGTATCACTTTTGTGACGACTCAAGAGCCAAATTGCTCATTTACAAGTGACGGTCGGGCTTTAAAAGAGTAGACCGTCGCAACTCGGACGGCCTAGATGTGACCCAGACGCGCGAAGTCAAGAGGACGGCGTCACGGACATAAGGTGACGCCGTCGCAAGGTTAACGTGGCCAAGACGAAACCCTAATGGCGGCGACACGACGGCGTCACGAAACATAAGGTGACGCCGTCGCATATGTAATCTTATATATAGAATCCGAATTTTTCAGTTTTAGGGAGAGTCTTTTGGAGTGAAAACCTAAAACCGAACCTAAGGTGTCTTGTACAGTATTTTAGGGTTTTAAACCCTATCTTACATCAAGATAAGTATTTACTTCATTAATTCAATTATGTCTTTGATTATTTGTGTGTATGCTTGCATGTTCTCCATGTCCGCTAATTTATTTGTGTGTTTGCTTAGGAAGTATGAAACTTAATTATTGAATATTGATTGGTTGTTTCTTATCTTAGTTGATTAATGATCTAGTAATGCGATAGGTCATTCGTTGTGTACTTAATGCTTGATTCATCTTTGTGAACCTTAGAATATGATTACCGAGTAGTTGTAGGCTAAATTATCCAAAGAGTGCCTTAGAGTAAGAGTTTATCATCCCTAGTGGGTTTTGTAGACGAGACCCTTTGGTAAGTTCAAAGAGTTAGGGAGAAAGCGCATACCCTACAACTTTAGACACACAACGCAACTAAGAATAAGAACGTGACAACTCAACCATCAATAGGAGATAATTAAGGAGTAGTACAACCTAAGTAAACACATCTTTAAACTATCATACGAGCACACATTAATTAGACATAGACTCCACAACCTTAGTTTAGATAATTAGATATTAGTAGAGTAATCGGTAGAAATACCAACCCCCAAATCCAATACCCTAGATTCGTACCTTTCCATTTCATAAAATATAAAAAATACAAAATAATCTTCCTCAACCTTAACCTTAGCGTAGTAACTTCTTACTAGCATTCCTATTCCCCTAGAGAACGATATCAATACCCGTGGCTTACCCTAATTACTACACTACAACGATTAGGTTCACTGCCTAGGGTGTTATAAAATTTGCTCGAAGAAAAGGAAGTTTCCTTGACCCCGAACTACGCGTGTAGCGTTATCACCAAGTTTATGCATATATTTGATATTTATAATGACCTAATGATTTCTGGAAGTTTTGGTGTTATATCATGTTATAGAAGTCGTTTTTCGGAAAATAGGGTCAAAAGTACACAAAAGGGTTATGCAAAAAAGGAGTGTTTGGAACAAGGTCTATTTTAACCCATTTTTGGTCAAACGGGTCAAGAATGTTTGGAAAAACAATGTATATGGTTAAGTGTTTGTAAAGTGGTTAAAATAGTTGGAGAACTAGTAGAGAACTAGTTGGAGAACTAGTCGAACTCAGTTTTTGAAAAATCATATCTTTTTAATGGTAAGTCGTCACGGGTCCCGTCACCCAGCGTTCCGAAGGTAATAGAGTCTAGTATCATGTAAAAATACTTTCAAGAGCCAGTTTGTCAGTTTAATGATTAACAACAGCGGCTCAGTTTTAAGTCAAGTCATTTCCGCGTAAAAGCTCAAATTTTAATGATTTTAAGTCGTTTCGTTCACGGGGCGTTACACAATAGGCCTTTGCTAGGTAATTGTGAGTATGCACGGAAGTTTATTAGTAACAGACTATTGTGATCCATAAAGTAGGTATCCATTTGTGAAGGGTAAGTAAGTTTGGAGGGCGGTGTATGTAGCTAGCTAGAAATAATGAGGAGTGAAAGATGAACCTACTTGGTCCTAGTTATACACTGCCAAAAGAGGATATGTTAGTTTCTCAGTCAAGGAGTGTGTTCCCAGATGTTGATACCTCTTAGTTAGCTAAGAGGGAAATGTAGGTTTTCTGGTAGAGCCCTTGAGTTGAGAGGTTGGGTGGCTATAGCTTACATAATGATATCTCTCCTTTTTCCACTTAGGTCATTGTGGATAAGGGTTGAATGATCTTGGAAGGAAGTTGGAGTAGGAAATGTAGTTATTAGGCTATGGTGTGGTGCAATATGGGTGAATCTATAAAAGTTGGTTTGTTGTCTCAAAAGGAATGTTCTTGAGTGGATGAATAGTCCATCTTACTGCTTTTTTCGAGTTGTATGAGATATATGCTATATCTTAGTAGAGATATTGTCCTTTGTGTCTGATATCGGATAGGTCTTAGTTTGTTGTGTTGTTTATAGTTGGGCATGTCGAAGCCAGTAAGTGCCTTGATATTAATATATTTTTCACAGAGAGAGAGAGAGAGAGAGAGAGGTTGCACCCATAAAAAAAGATGATACTAGAGAGGAATAAATTGAGATCCACTTGTACACGTAAAAGAGGGATACGATAGTTAGCGGGACACACTTATGAACTTGATGTTGTTAATATATGACTAACAGGGACGGACCCGACCCAGGATTTTTTAGAGGGTGTTGCACAATTTTTTTTATGACCAGAAGTACTAAAGTTGTCCGATAAAGAATTTATTAGGTAAAATTGGGTGTTGCACGAGCTCAAAAAAGACACATTTTATAGAAAATTTACACTTCGTGACTCAAAATTGGGTGTGGCCCGTGCCACACCCGGCTCCCATGTGGGTCCGTCCATGATGACTAAAGAGTTAGTTTATATAAAGTAAAGATTTATAAAATTCTGATACAATTATATTATTATATATCCCCATTTTAGTGTTTGAGTCCAATATTTAAAAAAAAAAAAAAAAAAAAAAAAAAAACGTCAAAAGAGGTGACCAAAGTATATTACGATTTTCTTGAGCCCACATTATCTAATTCGGTTAAGCAAACCGACTATGTCTATAATATAAATATACTACGTACTATCCAAATATCTATTCCTTCAAACGATCGACCACCTTTAATTTAAACCCTAAGTAATAGACGATCGATCCCATCAATGGAAGACTTACCTAAAGATGTCATGTTCGATATTTCTTCCTTTGTTAATCATCATCTCTCGATATCACCTCCTCAGGCCTGTCTAATGGTTCATCAATTATCGTGTTTAGATATTGAAAAAGCAAGAACTTTGAAGTTGGTGGAGTTATCCACAGACGACGTCATTGGTCACCATCACTCCTGCATCGACCTTGAGCTTGGTATTGTAAAACGTTCCTCAAATACGGAACGTATAACCCCAGTTGGGTCAGTTAATGGTTTGATCTGCTTGTTGGTATATGATACTAGAGATGAAGATAGACAAGTTTACATATGCAATCCAATCACCAATGATTATAAGATCATCCCTACTCCTACACGGCACTCCAGTAATGAAATAGTAAGATATGGTTTCGGAGTTTCAATGGCTGGTGAATACAAAGTGATCTGGATTTTACAAAGGAAACATGTTAAAGATTTAAGTGAAATCGAGGTCTACACCCTTGGCACAGATCAATGGAGAAATCTTGGCGAGTACCTAACTATGTTAGTGCAATAGATGGAACCCGGGCAGGGCTAGCTTTGAATGGCCGTGTTCATTGGCTTAATCATGATATTATTTATGCTTTTGATCTGGATAACGAGACAGTATTGCAAATTCCAACTCCTTCAGGAGAAGAATGGACGATTTTCCCATTTTTGGGAGTTCTGAAAGGTTGTCTCAGTCTATTTGCTCGGTCTCAGTCTTATGATAAATTTTCTGTTTGGGCGATGAAGGAAGATGGGATAAAGAAATCTTGGCATAAAACGTGGAACACCAATAATGATTATGGTATCTATTGCTTGGAATACAAAATCTGGGATCCCAAGTGTCTTATTGATGGTATAAATGGTACAAGTAATTTGATTGTCCTTGATAGTGGTTACCCACGCAAACTGGTGGCATACTGTCTTGAGACTGATAAAGTAGAAGAGACAGAAATATCTCATAATGGCAGCATAGAAATAATGACTTTGCTGATTTATGGCCCTAGCTTTGTTAAACTCCCGAAACATGGCGTCAGAGCGAGTTCATATGGTTCAAAGGTCAGGAAAAATTCTACCTGTGTCTTTTTATTGAATGTTCCGTTTGAATCTGCTTTATAATTTATAGCTTTTGCATTTATGATTTATGGGTTTTATGTTTCAATTCTGCTACATGTATGATGCATCACTAGACAAATAACACACATATTATGAACATATCATAAGGGCTAAATCGTTATTTTTCAGCAGATCAAAGTCTAGCTATATATGATTAATTAGTTATAATTCCAAAATTACATATAATGGAAAAAAAATTTAATTTGTATTTTAAAATAAAGGGGCTTGTCAATTGCAATGAAACAGTAGACAAGTTGTAAATTAGCAAATACGGAGTACGCAAATAGTTTCCTGCTTGCGAACAAAATACTCACACACGTCATGACCCTTAGGCCAAACAACTCTACTTATGATTTAACATCCAGATTGAATTTAATGACTAGATCCGAGTAATTAAATTTTTGGTGATTGTCTCATTATAGGTCAAGTATGATCAGCATCCCGAGCAGATTAAAGAGCGTTAAGCGTTATTCAAAGATTTCAAGGCGACCGGCTTATTAAACTGAAAGGTAGCTATTGCGTGTTTATGAAGATTGATCGAACCAAAGAATTGATGTGACTTTGGTAGATATGAGTGTATTAATTTGCACCTTTCGTCTTTTGTAGCTACACAACGAATTATGTTATGGTTTTTAGGTTGTTTGTTAAAAGACTTGTGGCGTTCAATGAATACATTATGAAGATGTAATGCGGATGAAAAATAAGCTGTAGATTTCATGGTGTGTTGAGTTATTTATCTAGAAAATATAGCTTAAAAAAATTATGATGCCAGTTAAGCACTTTTTTCGTCCACTAAAAAAATAGATATGAGCTCTTTTTTAGTGTTTGGATTTTTAATTTGCTTATTAAGATATTACATTACTACAGTACCTTTTATGAAATAAAATATGTTCCTGGTTTCTTATGAATTATGTTCACTGTTAGCGGATATTAATTGGGCTCAGCCAGCCATATTTGTTATTTTTAGGTTATTTATACTCTTTATTGTACGATTAAGGGAGGGTGTTCATTAATTTGGTTATCAGCTTGTTCGGTTTATTCAATCCAGTTAAATTTTTTTGAGTAAAATCGAAAATCAAACCGAACCAAATTCATATTGGATTAAACATAACCGAGAACTGAATTCAAATTGGAGAAAACCGAATTTGAATTCGGTTCGGTTTCCAAGTTGACCCGAATAATCGGAATTACATAATTTATAAAAAAATTCCATTATGTTATTTAAACTTTTAGCAAAAAAAAGAAATATTAAATAAAATAATAATAATGATAAATTGTTATAGTTATACCAGAAAAGAGTTTTAATAGCTTTTTTATGCATAAATATATAAAAAAAAAATATATTTATGTGAATTCGGTTTTTGGTTATGTTCGGTTTTCATTTTGCCAAAACCATATCCAAACCAAAAGTTGAATATTTAATTTGGTTCGGTTTTGGCAAGTTTGGATCGGTTTTATTCGGTTCGGTTTCGGGTATGGTCTTGCGGGTATTACCCGATTTGTGAACACCCCTACTGAGTATGAATTCTCACATCAACTGAGCCAGTCCCGTGTCTTGAGCTCATGGCCCAATCCACCTGGCTTTGGATCAAATTGCACCAAAATTAAGAACACAAAAACCTAGAAACCAAAAATCAATCTTCTTGTATATACAAGAGGAGAAAGATCCTGACAACGACAATTAATGTTGTCTATTCATACAGTTCATACACCTATATTTATATCACACATAGACGATGGCGATCGACCAAATTACCATGTTTTTAAGTTTGGATGCAAGGATAACTACCACATAAACGTAAAAGGACATGGTGAACCTTCATTCCTCGCGTCTTCAAACCTGATCAAGTAGAGCATAGTAACATTAGAAGAAAAAAAGGTTTTGCATCCGATATGATACAAGCATACATGTGAATTCTTCTACTGCATGTCGACAAACACAAACCCTTTGCATCCCTAATTCAAGTTGATCTTGTTTTCCATTACATATTTTAGAAAATATGTTTCATCAAAATTATGTACTGAAAAAAGCACACATTACTTGCATCAGATACATGATCAAGTATAGCAGAGTAACATAATTATTTGCATCAGATACATGCATACATGTGAATTGTTCTATTGCATTTTTTTCCATCAAAACAGTCACAAATGTTGGATGTTATATACACATGTGAATTAGGAATGGCACAACTGATCGCTTTTTGTAACCAATAGAAAGTCACTCACTGAATTTGAATGCAGATGTTCAACAAAAAAAATCATATGCAGAATTAAATAACATGTTCTATAAACAAACACACGAATGGAAGTTCAGGTAGAAAATTTACTGACCTTTAGAAGACAAACACTCTTTGTGGTTCGAAGGTCTCGAGCTTAAGAAAGCTTGGACGATAAGCCTCTCCAGTGAAGTAAGGTTTAAAAAAAACTCTCTTCTCAACTGTTTTCTTCCGAGGACAATATACCAGCAAAGTGCTCTCATTAACAAGCATCAAAATCGTTCCATCATGTACGCTTTTAACTAGATACACAGGTGTATGCCAAAACCAAACTACATCAGGCATAATGCTTCGCTTGATCACCACCTCTTTACACCAAGATTTCTTAAACCCATATTCTTTTATAACCCACTAAAGTAGCAAGGTCAACTTTACGAATTTTTAAAAAAAATTAGCAAAATTTTGTAATTATTTTAAATAAATTAGTAGGGACTTGCGTTTTTTTTTTTTTTAATTAGCAAGATGAACCTTGTTAGTTTTTTAAAAACTAGCTCCAAATTCGACCAGGTCGTCATGAGCTCGACTTCGGCCATAACATAATTGACAAATCCAAGACGCACTCCTGCAAGTAAACCGAGATTGGTTGTGCTCTAAAAGTTTAAGGTCTTGCGACTTTTTACAAAAAAAATTAGTAAAATCTTGCTAATTTAGCTTTTTGAATAACAATTAGGTATTTGATTTTGATTACATATATTTGTAAAATTGGTTATTTGTATCATTTTTTCCTAATTTTATACGACCCTAATTTGGAATAATTTTATACCCACGTACCATTCCTGATTAGTCGAGTAACCAAAGGCCCCAGCCCCATAATGAAACACTGACTACGGAGTATTACTTTAGTGGGATAATTGCACCAAAATGTATGTAACTTGTTATTTTTTGTCAAATAATACACATAACTAATTAAATCCAAAATGTATATAACTTGTTATTTTTTGTCAACTTTTTTGGTATATTCGTCAAATAATACACACAACTGAACACTCGATACACAGAACTAATTAAATTCAAAAGTTGAGTACATGAAACTAAAAGAAAATAGTAGACTACACAAACTACAAAAAGTGAAAAGTTAAATACATTTTAGCGTAATTATCCCTATTTTATTTTTTACAGTTAATCTCAAAGTAAAATAAATATACTTGCCAATCTCTCCAAATGGACTGTCACATGCCGCCAGTCACCGCCAACCGTCGCCGGCGCTGGCGCCGTCAGGTATTACTCACTTGCTGATTCACTACATTTCAAGGCTTATGTTTTTATGTCTATTTGTAATCAAATGTTACACAGTAAACTTTTTGGTTAATGTATCGATCATTTCACCTTCTGTTTGGTTTATATATATATATATATATATTTTTAAACTATTTGGTAGATATATTATATTTGTACTTAACCACCATTAAGGTAGCCTAGTGACCAGGCACATGATTTCCTCACCACTCACATGAGGCCGGTATCACAATCAAACTAGGTACAAATGCGAGCATGATTTTCCAAACTATATATTCGAAAATGGTGTTGAATACTTTCAAGTATTGGGAAATTATTGGAATAAGTGTTGAACTTTATGTTGCCCATGTTCATACGCGAATTGATTTTGTTGGAACCTTTATAAAACGTCTTCAGTTGATTGCAAAGCCAATAATTTTGAGAACAAAACTCTTAGTTTATGGAGCATATTTTGAAATATGAATTCACATCTTGCCAACGATATATAATAAATCCTCCCTATCATAATGGTTTATGGTCACAAACCATATTCCCATGTGAGATTTCGTAATTGCGCAACATGTGTTATAGTAAATCCACCACAACATACAATATGGGATGTTGAAATTGATAATTCATTCAGGGGGAGAGAATAAGCAGCGATGAATATCGAATGAATTATGATATAAATGTTGATCCTCACACTAATGAATATGAACTTAAAGTTCAAGGGACAATTTACATTCCATATCTAGTAATTGCCAGACAAGTTTAGTGGCCAAAATAAATTGACTATATCATATATACGCTGCTAGTGCTCTAAATACAATGTGTGTCCCAGCAGTAAAATCAATGATTGATAGTGAGTCTATGGCACGTCTGCAGCGTGATAGACTAATCGATTCCAAATAAAAAACCTCGATTGAAGTGATAAAATGGAACAAGAATATTAGGATGGTTGAATCGAGGTAATAAAGACCCCATGATAGTCTCCTAAAGAGATATTAGACATGAATGTGATTGAAAACCCCGGGGACGTGAAGAACTATGAGATCTCAATAAATGATATAATATAATGTCTAGTAGAGTGTGGAATCGAAAAAAACTGAAACGACATCGATAATATTAATGTATACAATAATCCGCATGATGAGATAAGGTGAGTATCTTGGATAATTGCAAGAAGTGCAATTGTAAATGAATGGCCAAATAATGTAAATACGCAAGTGACTAATGAAATATGATGTCTGGCAATATGAGAATTAAGTATGCGTCTAACATAATAATACAAGAGCTCATTTTATGTTGAGATTTCTTAAGGAATATAGAATGCATGGAGCACGTGTCATGATTTAAAATTCTCGAGAATAATAATTAATCAAATTAAACCACAATATTTTAATATTTTCAAGGTACAAAGGACATGGGTTTATATTTTAGTAACCCGTCAAAACAAGTTTAGTTAGCTTTCCAGATGCAGGATATATGTTTAACTTACCATGATCGATCTCAAACTGGATATATTTTTACAAGTGGCGACAATATTTTCTGGCGTTCGATAGAGCAAACAATCACGACGACTTCATCAAACCATACATAATTCTGGAAAGGAGACACCAACTATTGCATGTAGATAATGTAGCATGCCTTGCTATATTCAAAAAATGTTACATCAAAGGCGACAAGACATTTCTCGTTCAAGTGATAATTTCGTGGATCTATTTACTAAGATATCAAGTGATATAATCATCAGAGGGAGACAATACGCGTTGCACTCTTTTTGTCCTTAGTCATGGTTTTGTCCCAATGGGGTTTCTTGACAAGGTTTTTAATGAGGCAACATTTCCTAAGCGTATTAATAATATGAACATCCAAGAGGGAGTGTTATGGATAATTGTATATGTGGATGTCCTTATCTTATGTTATGAGTTAGAGTTTATATCTGATTACAAGATATGCATCTTATAGTTCAAGTTTTATCTCTTATGTATATATAGACCCAATGGTTAATTGCATAATATACATTTCATTCTCCATATTTTGTGTTCACAACATTGAAAAAAACTAATAATAAGTAATTTTAGAGAAAATAACAAAAATAACCAATTTCACAAACATACTTCATCAAATACCAAAATTTTAACCAAAATGTCAAACTACGTAAACTAGCAAAGTCTAGCTAGTTTTTCTAAAAAAATTGCAAAGTTGAAAATTAGCAAGATCAACCTTACTAGTTTCCAGTAAAGTAGCAAGGTCAACTTTACGAATTTTTTAAAAAAATTAGCAAAATTTTGTAATTATTTTAAATAAATTAGTAGGGACTTGCGTTTTTTTTTTTTTTTTTTTTTTTTTTTTAAATTAGCAAGATGAACTTTGTTAGTTTTTTAAAAATTAGCTCCAAATTCGACCAGGTCGTCATGAGCTGGACTTCGGCCATAACATAATTGACAAATCCAAGACGCACTCCTGCAAGTAAAATCTTGCTAATTTAGCTTTTTGAATAAAAATTAGGTAGTTGATTTTGATTACATACATTTGTAAAATTGGTTATTTGTATCATTTTTTCCTAATTTTATACGACCCTAATTTGGAATAATTTTATACCCACGTGACCATTCCTGATTAGTCGAGTAACCAAAGGCCCCATCCCCATAACACTGACTACGGAGTATTACTTTAGTGGGATAATTGCAACAAAATGTATGTAACTTGTTATTTTTTGTCAAATAATACACAGAACTAATTAAATCCAAAATGTATATAACTTGTTATTTTTTGTCAACTTTTTTAGTATATTCGTCAACTAATACACACAACTGAACACTCGATACACAGAACTAATTAAATTTAAAAGTTGAGTGCATGAAACTAAAAGAAAATAGTAGACTACACAAAACTACAAAAAGTGAAAAGTTAAATACATTTTAGCGTAATTATCCCTATTTTATTTTCACAGTTAACCTCAAAATAAAAAAAATATAATTGCCAATCTCTCCAAATGGACTGTCACATGCCGCCAGTCACCGCCAACCGTCGCCGGCGCTGGCGCCGTTGTTATTAACTTCGTATCTGGTTGTATTTTCTGATGTGTTTGAGACAAAAAATACAGGAACAAGTATGCTATAATATCAGTAATTGAATCTGTATAAATCTTAATCTTTATTGCTGTAAAATATTGTTGTTTCTGTGATGATTACAATGAGATACATGATCCCTATTTATACTAATCTAATAGACACCTTCTAACCATCACAACCCTTCATGAAAAGTCTTGTCCTTTGATGAATTAGTTTGGCGCCTCTTTCTGAATCTGTACATCTCCTGGAGGTGTCGATTCTTTCTGATGGAGGTTACCATCTTTGTTCTTGTCACAATGCACCCTCATACTAATCTATACTTTCTAAATACATATTAAACTTAAATACAACTTTAGATAATGATACCAAGACCACTATACTAGACTATATTTGGTTTAATATCCAATACTCCCCCAAACTAAATATAGTTTAGCCGAGGCCTTCTGGTTCCTTCAAGATCCGGTTTGCCGTTAGAGAAGTGTTGGCTCGTAGTCTACATCCCATATCAGGTTTGCCTCCTCCTTCTTTTTCGAATTTGGACATTCATGCTTGAAGTGTCCAAGTTTATTACAGTTGAAACATCTTATATGATCCTTATTTTGTTGGAGGCGATTCCCATCTTTATTTCTCCATGTCTTCCAATTTTCACCTTGGCCACGTCCTTTGTATTCTTTACTTGAACTCTCATGACCACATCGTTCACATTTATGTTCCTTTTCTTTTTCTTTCCCATCTTCTTTGGTAAACGTAAGTTTACTTGACATGTCTTCTTCCTTAGATTGCTTCTTGGTGCGTTCCTCAAAAGCCTTCAATCTTCCCACGGCTTCTTGGAAGGGCATCGTATTAAGATCAGCAAATTGTTCGATTGCTGCAACAATCTGCATAAACTTTTCTGGTACAGAACCTAAGAGTTTCCTAACCAGCCTTTTATCGTCAACCGTATGCCCCAAACTGTTTGCTTGTGTTGCAATCTCACTTATCTTCCCGGCATACACATCTAGCGACTCATTGTCTTTCATCTTCAACTGTTCAAACTCCGATTCTAGTGTTTGAACGCGTGCCTCCTTAACTCTATCAACTCCTACGTGTCGAATCTTCAACGCATCCCAAATTTCTTTTGCCGAAGTAAGGCTTGCAATTTGCAAAACCATATTTTCTGGAATTGCTTGGTATAACATTGCAATTGCCTTGTTGTTTTTCTTTTTATCAACTTCAGCGTCCGTTGTTGGTTCGACTGCTTCCCAAATTTCATGGACATTAAATATTGCTTTAATCTTTACTGCCCAAATCGTGTAATTTGTAGAGTTGAGGATTGGGCACTGGAAGTTCATTGACAATCCTCCTTCCTTCGCTTCATTTTTCTTTGATGAATCCCCAAACATCTTTCTTGTCTTCTTTTTCCCAATTGTAACAATCTGACTTCGTATTCCACCGGTTTCGGATTGATTTTGATTTCAACTTTACTAGTATCGGATCAAATCGATATCAACCTTTAACTATGATTAATTTGATATCAACTCTTAATAGTTTCGGATCAAATTAATCAATCTTCTTGCAATAACAGTATATGGGTTTTTCGGTCGCAAAGTGAATCAAAACCAACTGTTAATACACGGGTTTCTCTAAAACTAATTGTTTCAATACCAACGGTCCACTGGTTTTTTGGTTGCAAAGCGAATCAAAACCAACCGTCTTAACCAAGAATAGTAAAGCAGGTTTTTGGTTGCAAGGCAAATCAAACCAACTATCCTAAAACACAACGGTATACGGGTTTTTCGGTCACGGAGTGAATCAAAACCAACCGTTACTTCCAAGAACAACAATAATAAATCCAAGAACAACAATAATAATCCCCTTTATTCTTAAAAGTCAAAAATGGTTCTGACCTTTTTTTTTCACTTCGATGGATAGAAAAATAGAAAAATCTTGGCGTGAAAATTTTCTGATCGATCCCATCTCTGAGTTCTTATCGATTGTTGATAGATAAAAACAACCACCGCTTTGACTGTGTTCTTCTTCCTCCCAAGAATGATAACCGCTCTGATGCCACTGTTATTAACTTCGTATCTGGTTGTATTTTCTGATGTGTTTGAGACAGAAAATACAGGAACAAGTATGCTATAATATCAATAATTGAATCTGTATAAATCTTAATCTTTATTGCTGTAAAATATTGTTGTTTCTGTGATGATTACAATGAGATACATGATCCCTATTTATACTAATCTAATAGACACCTTCTAACCATCACAACCCTTCATGAAAAGTCTTGTCCTTTGATGAATTAGTTTGGCGCCTCTTTCTGAATCGGTACATCTCCTGGAGGTGTCGATTCTTTGTGATGGAGGTTACCATCTTTGTTGTTGTCACAATGCACCCTCATACTAATCTATACTTTCTAAACACATATTAAACTTAAATACAACTTTAGATAATGACACCAAGACCCCTATACTAGACTATATTTGGTTTAATATCCAATAGCCGTCAGGTATTACTCACTTGCTGATTCACTACATTTCAAGGCTTATGTTTTTATGTCTATTTGTAATCAAATGTTACACAGTAAACTTTTTGGTTAATGTATCGATCATTTCACCTTCTGTTTGGTTTATATATATTTTTTTAACTATTTGGAAGATTTATTATATTTGTACTTAACCACCATTAAGGTAGCCTAGTGACCAGGCACATGATTTCCTCACCACTCACATGAGGCCGGTATCACAATCAAACTAGGTACACATGCATTTTAGGGGTGGGAAGGAGAGGGTCGGAAACGGTCACGGGAATCCCGACTGTGTATATCTGATTTTCCTCACTCGTTTACCCGTTTTATGCTATTCTTGTACTTGGCAAAACGGATCACCAAGTACATTCTTATTTTATGACATCACCTTTGCATACATTTGGTGAATGCCCTTAGTGATATTCCATTTGGTGAGTTTGGAGGTTGAGTTTTATCTTAGTTTGTTTGGATCCCACTTTTACGTCTTTGTTTGGTCCTAGAGTAATTGTGAGTCACACGGTCGAGTAATTGTGAGTTTAGAGGGTCGCAAGTTAGAGGGTCGAGTAATCTTTGTTGTAAGTTCAAAATCACTTGGTCGGTAGCGTCAGATGTATATACTAGCTTCTTGCTAGTTTTTGTATTAACTTATATAATTTATATTTGCCTTTCAATATAACTTTTGAGTAAATTACGGTCTCTTTGAATATACCCTAAGTGGGTGACCTACTATGACTTACGGATTTTCCTAAGAAGGTCTCACTCTCGAGTTTAAACCCTTTGAGTTGGAACCTCTTACGCATACCCGCCTCGTGGAAAACTGGTACTACACGGATGCAAGGTGGTAATGTAGTATGCGGAGTTTGCTGTTCACCTGCTCTACATCATCAACTAGCCATGAAGTTTTCCAATATTTTTAAGTTAATTGTGATGTTTTGAAGACCACTTTCTCTACATATTTGTTTAGACTTTAGATTCTTCTCTCTTTCTCGTTAAGTTATAGGTTCTATATTCTAAAGTTCTTTTCTTTCAAGTAAGATAATGTTTGTTTCTTTGGGTAACCATAATTTTCGACTTTTTGGCCGACTAGTCCACATGGTTCGAGCCCACCACCACACTAACTCAAAAAGGGTAAAGCCCTCCTTTTCATGAGGTTGGCATGACCACCTCACAGTTGTTTCCACTTAGCAGGAATTGAGCTCGAGACTTCTCACATTTTAGTAATGATAGTAACAGGCTTTTTGCCCTCATAGACCCGTATTTTATTGTATTCCTACTTTATTGTATGTTTTTTTGCTTTTATGTTTCCTATGCTTGTTTGCGCTTTTACTTATATATGCTTTTAACTTATCATATGCAACTAGTTTTTATCCTCCCACACACAAAAACATACACACATACATATGCTATATATTTTGTTCACATATACACCTACACACACTCTTATGCCATACGTCTTTTTGGAAGCAGTCCCTTTACTTTCGGGTAGGGGTGTGATTGTCTACATCCTACCTCCTCATTCCCTGCTCCGACAGGGTTGGGTACTGCTGTTGTAGTTGTTTTTAAAATATAGTAATTGTGATTCATATGAAAAGGCTTTTTAACAAACAATCCATTTTGTCACCCCTAATATTGGCAACTTATTTGACCACCTACAGAAGAAGTCTTGTCGTCGTCATCCAAGCATTGGATACTTACCTGAAAATGTCATGTACAACATTTTATCTAGACTTCAAGTCAAGACAATTATCCACTGCAAGTGCGTATGCAAGGATTGGCAGAATTTGATTTTGGATTCTTACTTTGTTGATCTTCACCTTTAAGATCACATGAGGGCCTTATGATTCATCATTTATCACATCAAAATGTACTCAATGACGGTAAAACAGGATTTCTAAAGTTTGTGGAGAAAGAAAACGAACCTGATCACCACCGTATGCTCCGCGACCTAGTCATGAGTATTGATCTTAACGGTGCAAATCTTTTCCCATACACCACAAAAGTCTTGGTAGGCTCGGTTAATGGTTTGATTTGTTTGTGGGAATATGGTGGTCGTAAAGGTGATAATACTTACATATGCAATCCGATCACAAGAGAATATATGATGCTCCCAAAACAAAATTTTCACACCGATACGTATTGTGAAGTAAGATATGGTTTTGGAGTTTCAAGAAAGGGTGAATATAAAGTAATAAGGATGTTTGAAAGATTTAGACCTCCAAATCCAGTTGAAGTCGAGGTTTACACACTTGGCACAAATCAATGGAGAACCCTTGACCAAGGCCCTGACTACGTATTGTAAGTTAAAACCCTACGCAGCTTCTCTCCCCCATGGGGGCGATTTTCTTCATGGTCCCTTCACAATTCGTAAAGGGTTTTAATTCTCATCTCTCATCATGATCAAGATCGCACTAATTGTTGAATCTTGTTAGGTTTTCAATTAGTAGAATCCGTGTCTCTCTTCCAGTGTGGGGACGATTTTTCTCACTTGTTCCTTCTCTTTGATTAGGGTTTCATTCTGATTTTATAACTTGTGATGATTTTTCGTCTTTGATTGATGTTAAAATCAAAAGAGAGTGCAATTGTGTATATTACTCCTACCTTTTATTCAATTGTTTACGGCTAGGGTTTTTTGGGTTTTGTTGGCTTTCGGTTTATTTAAAACCGATGGTTATGATTACATGATTACGTTTGTGCTGGAAAACACTCATTAGGGTTCTTTTTTCAGCTAATCATGGAATCGTGGTGTTATGGGGGTGTGATCGTGTGTGGAATTTTGTTAGGGTTCAGCCTTGATTCCTTATTCTTCACGGATTGCTGGGTTTCGATTCTTGTTAACGTCCTGTTTAGGGTTTCTGTCGACAAGAATTGTTGGGGTTTGATACAGAGGGTACGCATTATCTGGTGTTGTTTTCTCTGTATTTGATCGTCTTCATGGCTGGTTTCTGCTGGTCATGGTGGTTTTTGCGGTGGATCTTGGTCGGGGTGAATTAGGGTTCCTTCTCTCAAGATTTTGCTGCTAGGGTTTCCTGCACATGTTTGGCTGCTGATCTGATTTGAATACGGCTAGGGTTGTTTCTGGTCGTGATTTCCAGCGGGGACATGTTCGTGGGTGGTGATGAGACTTGGTTCAAGTCGTTGGGTGAAGGCTGATGAGTGGTTCCGTCCAGTAGTTGCTTGGGTTGGCCTAGGGTTTACTTCTACTCGGATTTGGCCATTTGTTAGCCATTTGCATGCGGCTAGAGTGGTTTTGTTTTTGGTGTGGATCGTTGGTTCATGCATGTAGCCATTTGAAGTCGTGGTTGTTTGCTGATTGTCAGCTTGTTGGGGTGGGTTTGGACCTTTAGCCATCGTTCGAGTTGGTAGGGCACTCTCATTCCTTGTCGAGAAGTTGTGTACGTAAGTCTGGTCCTTTTGCCATCCTTTGAGTTGGTAGGGCAGGTTGAAGATGTGACTTCAGATATGTTTGCTGCATTGCAGCTGGTAGTTGGTCGAGCACTCGTGGTCAAGCAATGAAGCATTGAAGATTGAGTCGTTCACCATGGATGTGGTTCATTTGAACCTTGTCTAGGTTACATTTAGATTGTTCATTTTAAATGTAATTTAGTTACTATTCTATTTGTTTAGTAGGATAGTTGGATTTTCTGCGGTTAGCAGTTGTATGTAGCTTTGTTATTTAGGTTGAGTCATATCGCCTATGTAACGGGCAGAGGACATGAGATGTACACTCATGTCAATTGTAGTTCATGGATTTTTGGATATATTTACCGGGGTTTTAAGACCCTTTTACCCAAAAAAAAAAAAAAAAAAAAGGCCCTGACTACGTTAAGAGGCATGACCATGTAATGGACGGACTATTATTATATGAATATGTTCATTGGATGGATAGTGATATTCTTTATGCGTTTGATTTGGATAATGAGAAATTCCATTTATTTGGTCCCACCCTCGACGACAACGGGAGAGTTTCTCATTTTTGGGAGTCTTAAAGGGTTGTGTTAGTCGATTTTCTTGGTCTTATGAAAGATTTACAGTTTGGATGATGAAAGAACACGGGATCAAGAAATCTTGGCTTAAGGAGTTGGAGATTGAATATAATACAATAACTCGTGTAGACACGTGGCTTCCTTCATGTCTCATTGATGGCTTAAACAATACAAGTATTTTGATTGTTTATGATGAAGAGAAAGACAAACTTGTGGCATATTGTCTTGAGACAGATACAGTTGAAGAAACAGATATATATGACAACATCTTCAAAGTAATGACTTATCGTCCTAGCTTTCTCAAACTCCAAAACTTTCAATCGGAGGGGGTTCATGTCTTCTAAAGGTCAGGAAATATTATATCATGTCTTTCTAATAGCATCAAATAATCTATTCGAGTCCAATTTGTTACTATTGCATTTTAATGTCCCATGGGTTGAGGTCCTAATGGCCAATTTAAATGTTACAGATACATTCATTACCAGAAATATAATGATTATGAATCATATCCTTTTTGGGATGTTACTGACTTTGGTTATACTTGGTCAGGTTTGAAGACTTAACAGAAGAAGATTTGGCAGGTAACTTATCTTCTTATATGTAGACGTTGTCCTTGAATTTGGTTATGATGACGACATTAGTTATGTTTAATCTGGAGCTGGTGGATATGATTGTGTTTGTCAAGACCTTCCCCCTTTTGGTCCTATAATAAAATGCTGTATCATTTTAATCTGCAACTAAACCACGTATGTATCACGTATAGCTTGTTAACTTGTATTAGAGGTGACAAAATGCTGAGTCATGTGGGTTGTGTAACGACTTTGGGTCAAACGGGTCACACTTTTTTCTCCAAGCTACTAGATCTATTTAATCAATACTTTGTATCTCAAATATGTTTACATATGCTGTAATTTTTTAAGATTATATTTTCTGGGGTCTTCTTTATGAATTTAAACCTTTTGTTATCTGTACGACTCATGAGAGATCACATAACCCAAACTGACCCATTTACTAGTACCTATTTAGAATTGCATGCAATCTTTGTTTTTCTGATGTTGATTACTCGGGGTTTTTACTTCTACGTGGAACTTGTCTTGACATCCAATCATAAAAGAACACATTTCTCTAATTATGTTGTTTCTTTGTAATACAATTGTAGGTCCTGTTGGAGGTTTGAGCAATGTTGATGTATCAGCAGGGGCAGGTATATGATTTGCACATTTATGATGACGCCATTAACTATGTTTTGATCTGCCTTTGGCCCAGCTATGTCATTTCTATACGTGTTTTATTTGCACTTGTAAACTCTTTATGAACGGAAGGCAACCTAGAGAAAGTTATATGTATTGTGGTTGGAATTGACATGAGAATATGAAAATGTGTGGTTTCAGTTAGTTCTATGCAGTACTTGATTTCTTCTTTTGAGAGCATCCGAATTATGTTGAGAATATCATTAATTCAACTCTTGATGGCAGAATATTTGTGTATGTGCTATTGCTCTATACACTTGGTTGTCGAACGAGGATATTAGTTATCTTTCAGGTAATTTGAGGTTACATAAGCTGTATTGTTACTATGGTTTTAAAAGGCGCGCCATATCTACGTTACAAAATAGACCAAGGCGTCGACTCTAGGCGTGGCGTGAGATTAGGCAGGAAAAGGCGCGCTAAGGTGTAAAATGTGGCGGGTATTTTTTATTCAACTCCGATATTTATTTATTTATTTATTTTAAATGAAGAATATTAATATGTAAAGATAGTTTCTTAACCTTATTCATTATGTACAATGCTTTTTGTAAACTCGATATATATGAAATATGATAGAAATATATAAATATTTTCAAATTTTGTGTCACCTTATGTCACACTTTAAAAACGCAAAAGCTTCGTCTTAGTCGCTAAAACGTGAGACTTGGTATTGCCGCCACGACACGCCACACCACGCCTTGCACTATTTATAGCCTTGATTGTTACATGATCAATAGTTCAACATCACGATGATAAATGATGACAGAGCATGAGGGCAACCCTTATACTTTTTGATTTCATAGTCTTTTTGCTTTATGTAGAGCAAGGTAGATTAATCCACGTTCACTGTTGGCTTTTTTACCTTAACCGGTTCTTGTAAATTATGGGGGTACTATTTTCTAATTATTTTTTTACTACACATGTTTTTAATTTATTTACGACATTTGGACCTTTTGAAAAGAAGGGTTCACATCGCAAAAGTTATTCACATTATGAGTTGCATATATAGTTACCGGCTCATGTTGAAAGAATAAGGCTTTTGAGATCTATGTGTATGTTCGTAGTGACATAGATTTTATTCCAAGTCTGTTAGAATTTATTAAAGGTTAATTACCAATAAAAAATGTGATGGTAAAGACCTGATTGTTGCTGTGATAAATCATGTGAGACTGAAACTGTCTAGTTTAACTATGAAAAGGTCTGCACAAGTGGTGGAAGTTAGCAAGAAATCGAGAGTTGTTATGAATGAAAAGAAAGGGGAAGGTAATAATGTGCATGATCATTGATTGAGTAGTGATCCAAAAGGTGGTATTGGACAAAAATAGTATGTTAAAGGGTGTTTGGGACAAGGGTGTTTTTTTATAGAGGGCTAATATCTTGGGGAGCTATCACTTGCTGGAAGTCTGAATGCTCCAGTGTATCTAGTTGAGAGAGCAATGTTTTTTTTTATACTTTTTCTAGTAAGTGGTAATGTTTCACCATAAGGTAGTTTCCTGTATCACGATTAAACAACATTGTCAATATTGTAAAAATGACTGGTATATGTGCCTAATGGTAGTGGATTGCCTAATCTATTTGTTGCTGATTTGAGACTCAGTATCCTACTGCCAAGGTTTCATACAAGTTTGAGATCTTGTATATGCAGAGTTGAGGTTCAAGTTTATCTACAAATCTAAAGGTTTGACCTGTTGTCTTCATATTCTAGCATTTGGAAAATGAAGAAAATAAACTCATTACAAATGATGGCCTTGTAACTTGGTATCCTTTAGCTTGTTTTAAGTCAATTCATTTCCGGGTAAAAGTTCAAATTTAAATGATTTTAAGTCGTGTCGTTCACGGGGCGTTACAACTTTTTCCATTTGACAAGTCGTCATTGTTGGAAATTTTAGATAAAATTGTGATGTGAAGTGTTATTTATAGTAGAGCGTTGGGTAACTGGAGGATTTTCATATTGTGATGTGATTACTAATGGCGCGGTGTCATTAGAAATACTTGAAATTTTGTAAAATTATATGAGCTAAATGTTTTTTTTAGCATATTTAACTATGACTTAGTTTGGATTGAGATTGCTACCTTAAGTAGACAAGTTTACGAATGGTTGAGAACATCAAGCAAGAAAGATTTCGAGGACGAAATCTAAGTAAGAAGGGTATAATTGTTACACCCAAAACAAAGTTTTAAGTATTAAATAATGAGAATGCCATTGAAATAGTTTGACTAAGACTTTTATGAGTTGGCAGACTTGATATGATTGGTTAATCAACGAAAGTTAAGTTGTAGTCAAACCCAATAGTCAAACTAATAGTGAAAGAATGTGTAATGTGTTTATAGAAACATGACACATATACTTAAGGGAATAAATTTGACAAGTGTTAAACAAGTTATAAAGTTGGTTATGGCAAAAGTAGAAGAGAAATGACTTGAGGGACTATAAGTGACAATGGGCCAAAGTAGTAGATAACTTAAGTTAGAAGAATCCCTAGGTTTTCTAAAAGGTTCTATCATTTTCTAAAATATGTATGTATATGTCAGTTTAGAAAGAAATAAGAGGGAAGATGAGCTTGATGATCAAGTGAATGAAGATTAATGTTTGTTAATGGTTAAGCCTAGTGATCATTCCAACATAAGTAAGTAATCTAAATTGAGTTAATTGATGAAATTGAATTAGGGTTTATGTAGAATAGTTGGGTATTTCATCATATGATCAAGATATGATCATATGATGATTAAAGAATGAAAATGGGTAAGTTATGGGTCGTATAAATCCTTAAGGTTGATATTGTTTTTATGTTGAAGTAGGTTTTGTTGATGATGATGCTATTGGTTTAATTAGCTTGGATGAGAGGTAAGTAAATTGATTATAACAAGATGTTATATTGAGTTTATCATATTTTTATTATGTGTTATGTGTTAAATGATTGTTTGTGTTAAGGTTATGAATGGCCTAATGACTACTATGCTTGGCTAAGAGGAAGATGTGGCTAGTTGGTTAAACTAGCTAAATGAGTTTAGCATAGTTGATATACTATTGATGACATTTGGAGTTTAAGATTTAATGTGTATTTAGTGATTATGTGTTTAGCAAAGATGTGGTTAGCCCACTTGTAAAGTTAGCAAGGTATGTAGAATTTTGTGTGTTATGAATGATGGGTTAAGTGAAGCTTATGATGCAAATTGTGATTAATGATATATGATAACTTGTTATGTCTTTCACTTAATAAGCGAAAGCTTACAGTTTAGTTGTTTAACCGTTTTGTAGGTTCAATTGTGAAGAAGGTAAAGCGATTAGAAAAGGCTTAAGGATTGGAAGAGTGTATGTTAGAAGGTTTGTATGCTAATAGGAGCTTAGGTAGAATACCGAGCTCGAAGTCAAAGTTGTTCCCCGGGAGTTTTAAATGGGTTAAATGTTCGTAATGTCAAGTCTTTGAAATGGTTTAAGAGTCACTTTACAGGTCCTAAAGCATGTTAAAGAGTTATGTTTAAGCGGTGTACGCAAACGGGTCAAAACGGGTACTTTGGCATAATACCCGTCACTTTGTAAAGCACGTTTATGTGGGTCATTATGACCAAGTTTATGCATATATATTGGATGTTTATAATGACCTAATAATTTCTGGAAGTTTTGGTGTTATATCATGTTATAAAAGTCGTTTTCCGGAAAATGGGTCATAAGTACACAAAAGGGTTATGCGAAAAAAGGGGTGTTTGGAACAAGGTATATTTTAACCCATTTTGGGTCAAATGGGTCAAAAATGTTTGGAAAAACAATGTATATGGTTAACAGTTTGTAAAGTGGTTAAAATAGTTAGAGAACTAGTGGAGAACTAGTTGGAGAACTAGTCGAACTCAGTTTTAGAAAAATCATATCTTTTTAACGATAAGTCGTCACGGGGTCCCGTCACCCGGCGTTCCGAAGGTAATAGAGTCTAGTTTCATGTAAAAATACTTTTAAGGGCCAGTTTGTTACAGGATTGTGTCAGTTTAACGATTAACAACAGCGGGTCAGTTTTAAGTCAAGTCATTTCCGCGTAAAAGTTCAAATTTTAATGATTTTAAGTCGTGTCGTTCACGGGGCTTTACAACTTTTTCCATTTGACAAGTCGTCATTGTTGGAAATTTTAGATAAAATTGTGATGTGAAGTGTTATTTATAGCAGAGCGTTGGGTAAATGGAGGATTTCCATATTGTGATGTGATACTAATGGCGCGATGTCATTAGAAATACTTGAAATTTTGTGAAATTATATGAGCTAAATGTTTTTTTAGCATATTTAGCTATGACTTAGTATGGAATGAGATTGCTACCTTAAGTAGACAAGTTTACGAATGGTCGAGAACATCAAGCAAGTAAGATTTCCAGGACGAAATCTAAATAAGGTGGGTATAATTGTTACCCCAAAACCAAGTTTTAAGTATTAAATAATGAGAATGCCATTGAAATAGTTTGACTAAGACTTTTATGAGTTGGGAGACTTGATATGATTGGTTAGTCAACGAAAGTTAAGTTGTAGTCAAACCCGATAGTCAAACTAATAGTGAAAGAATGTGTAATGTGTTTATAGAAACATGACACATATACTTAAGGGAATAAATTTGACAAGTGTTAAAGAATTTATAAAGTTGGTTGTGGCAAAAGTAGAAGAGAAATGACTTGAAGGACTATAAGTGACAATGGGCCAAAGTAGTAGCTAACATAAGTTAGAAGAATCCCCAGGTTTTCTAAAAAGTTCTACTCCCTCCGTCTCATATTTATTGTCCATATTTCCTTTTATAGATGTCTCAAATTAATTGTCCACTTACCCATTTTAGTAAGAAAAAGAGACTATAATGAGGGAATATTCTATTTGAGTGGTTGAGAGTTATAATGGTCCCACTTTTATTAATATTTGTGTTTCTTGTCTCCTGACAATAAATTTGAGACGGAGGGAGTATCATTTTTTAAAGGCAAATGACAAAAAAAATGCATCGAACTTGACACTTTATGTGATTGTGTGTAGCCAACTATTTTTTTTCTTATTGTATGTACTGAACTTTCAAATTTCGATCATTATGTGTATTTTGTGACTATTCTGCCATGTAAAATGACCATTTTACCCTTCGAAATTTGAAAAAGTTAAGGGTAAAATGGTCACAAAATATACACAATAATCGAATTTTGAAAGTTCAGTACACACAATAAGAAAAAAAATAGTTGGCTACACACAATCATAACAAATGTCAAGTTCGATGCATTTTTTTGTCATTTGCCCTTTTTTAAAATATGTATCTATATGTCGGTTTAGAAAGAAATAAGAGAGGGAAGATGAGCTTGATGATCAAGTGAATGAAGATTAATGTTTTAGGGTGCGTTTGGTATGCGGTCATGAATGAAAATGGGTATGAGTTTGATAGTAGTGGTGGGTCTCTCACCTATGAAAGATCCATACCTAGCCTACATGATGTATATGGAGTATGGATTATATCTATCATTCATTATCATAGTGGTGGGCCCCCTCATCTTAAACAAACACCTTTAATCACTTTCATAGTAATAGTCTCATTCCCATAGTGGGATACCAAACGCACTCTCAATGTTAATGGTTAAGCCTAGTGATCATTCCAACATAAGTAAGTAATCTAAATTGAGTTAATTGATGAAATTGAATTAGGGTTTATGTAGAATAATTGGTTATTTCATCATATGATCAAGATATGATCATATGATGATTAAAGAATGAAATTGGGTAAGTTATGGGTTGTATAAACCCTTAAGGTTGATATTGTTTTTATGTTGAAGTAGGTTTTGATGATAATGATGCTATTGGTTTAATTAGCTTGAATGAGAGATAAGTAAATTGATTATAACAAGATGTTATATTGAGTTTATCATATTTGTATTATGTGTTATGTGTTAAATGATTGTTTGTGTTAAGGTTATGAATGGCCTAATGACTACTATGCTTGGCTAAGAGGAAGATGTGGCTAGTTGGTTAAACTAGCTAAATGAGTTTAGCATAGTTGATATACTATTGATGACATTTGGAGTTTAAGAGTTAATGTGTATTTAGTGATTATGTGTTTAGCAAAGATATGGTTAGCCCATTTGTAAAGTTAGCAAGGTATGTAGAATTTTGTGTGTTATGAATGATGGGTTAAGTGAAGCTTTTGATGAAAATTGTGATTAATGATATATGATAACTTGTTATGTCTTTTACTTACTAAGCGAAAGCTTACGGTTTAGTTTTTAAACCATTTTGTAGGTTCAATTGTGAAGAAGGTAAAGCAATTAGAAAAGGCTTAAGGATTGCAAGAGTGTATGTTAGAAGGTTTGTATGCAAATAGGAGCTTAGGTAGAATACCGAGCTCGAAGTCAAAGTTGTTCCCCATGAGTTTTAAATAGGTTAAATGTTTGTAATGTCAATTCTTTGAAATGGTTTAAGAGTCACTTTACAGGTCTTAAAGCATGTTGAAGAGTTATGTTTAAGTGGTGTACGCAAACAGGTCAAAACGAGTATTTTGGCATAATACCCGACACTTTGTAAAGCACGTTTCCGTGGGTCATTATGACCAAGTTTATGCATATATTTGATGTTTATAATGACCTAATGATTTCTGGAAGTTTTGGTGTTATAGCATGTTATAGAAGTCGTTTTCCAGAAAATGGGTCAAAAGTGCACAAAAGGGTTATGCAGAAAAAGGGGTGTTTGGAACAAAGTCTATTTTAACCCATTTTGGGTTAATCGGGTCAAGAATGTTTGGAAAAAAATGTATATGGTTAATGGTTTGTAAAGTGGTTAAAATAGTTGGAGAACTAGTTGGAGAACTAGTAGAGAACTAGTTGGAGAACTAGTCGAACTCAGTTTTCGAAAAATCATATCTTTTTAACGGTAAGTCGTCACGGGTCCCGTCACCCGGAGTTCCGAAGGTAACAGAGTCTAGTTTCATGTAAAAATACTTTTAAGGTCCAGTTTGTTACAGGATAGCGTCAGTTTAACGATTGACAACAGCTGGTCAGTTTTAAGTCAAGTCATTTCCGCGTAAAAGTTCGAATTTTAATGATTTTAAGTCGTGTCGTTCACGGGGCGTTACAACTTTTTCCATTTGACAAGTCGTCATTGTTGGGAATTTTAGATAAAATTGTGATGTGAAGTGTTATTTATAGTAGAGCGTTGGGTAAATGGAGGATTCCATATTGTGATGTGATACTAATGGTGCGGTGTCATTAGAAATACTTGCAATTTTGTGAAATTATATGAGTTAAATATTTTTTTTAGCTTATTTAACTATGACTTAGTTTGGATTGAGATTGCTACCTTAAGTAGACAAGTTTATGAATGGTCGAGAACAGCAAGCAAGTAAGATTTCGAGGACGAAATCTAAATAAGGAGGGTATAATTGTTACACCCAAAACCAAGTTTTAAGTATTAAATAATGAGAATGCCATTGAAATAGTTTGACTAAGACTTTTATGAGTTGGGAGACTTGATATGATTGGTTAGTCAACGAAAGTTAAGTTGTAGTCAAACCCGATAGTCAAACTAATAGTGAAAGAATGTGTAATGTGTTTATAGAAACATGACACATATACTTAAGGGAATAAATTTGACAAGTGTTAAACAATTTATAAAGTTGGTTGTGGCAAAAGTAGAAGAGAAATGACTTGAAGGACTATAAGTGACAATGGGCCAAAGTAGTAGCTAACTTAAGTTAGAAGAATCCCCAGGTTTTCTAAAAAGTTCTATCATTTTTTAAAATATGTATGTATATGTCGGTTTAGAAAGAAATAAAGGAGGGAAGATGAGCTTGATGATCAAGTGAATGAAGATTAATGTTTCAGGGTGCGTTTGGTATGTTGTCATGAATGAAAATGGGTATGAGTTTGATAGTAGTGGTAGGTCTCTCACCTATGAAAGATCCATACCTAGCCTACATGATGTATATCGAGTATGGATTATATCTATCATTCATTATCATAGTGGTGGGCCCCCTCATCTTAAACAAACACCTTTAATCACTTTCATAGTAATAGTCTCATTCCCATAGTGGGATACCAAACGCACTCTCAATGTTAATGGTTAAGCCTAGTGATCATTCCAACATAAGTAAGTAATCTAAATTGAGTTAATTGATGAAATTGAATTAGGGTTTATGTTGAATAATTGGTTATTTCATCATATGATCAAGATATGATCATATGATGATTAAAGAATGAAATTGGGTAAGTTATGGGTTGTATAAACCCTTAAGGTTGATATTGTTTTTATGTTGAAGTAGGTTTTGATGATGATGATGCTATTGGTTTAATTAGCTTGGATGAGAGATAAGTAAATTGATTATAACAAGATGTTATATTGAGTTTATCATATTTGTATTATGTGTTATGTGTTAAATGATTGTTTGTGTTAAGGTTATGAATTGCCTAATGACTACTATGCTTGGCTAAGAGGAAGATGTGGCTAGTTGGTTAAACTAGCTAAATGAGTTTAGCATAGTTGATATACTATTGATGACATTTGGAGTTTAAGAGTTAAAGTGTATTTAGTGATTATGTGTTTAGCAAATATGTGGTTAGCCCACTTGTAAAGTTAGCAAGGTATGTAGAATTTTGTGTGTTATGAATGATGGGTTAAGTGAAGCTTATGATGCAAATTGTGATTAATGATATATGATAACTTGTTATGTCTTTTACTTACTAAGCGAAAGTTTACGGTTTAGTTGTTTAACCGTTTTGCAGGTTCAATTGTGAAGAAGGTAAAGCGATTAGAAAAGGCTTAATGATTGGAAGAGTGTATGTTAGAAGGTTTGTATGCAAAGAGGAGCTTAGGTAGAATACCGAGCTCGAAGTCAAAGTTGTTCCCCAGGAGTTTTAAATGGGTTAAATGTTTTTAATGTCAAGTCTTTGAAGTGGTTTAAGAGTCACTTTACAGGTCCTAAAGCATGTTAAAGAGTTATGTTTAAGTGGTGTACGCAAACGGGTCAAAACGGGTATTTTGGCATAATACGCGTCACTTTGTAAAGCACGTTTCCGTGGGTAATTATGACCAAGTTTATGCATATATTTTATGTTTATAATTACCTAATGATTTCTGGAAGTTTTGGTGTTATATCATGTTATAGAATTCGTTTTCCAGAAAATGGGTCGATAGTACACAAAAGGGTTAAGCAGAAAAAGGGGTGTTTGGAACAAGGTCTATTTTAACCCATTTTGGGTCAATCGGGTCAAGAATGTTTGGAAAACAATGTATATGTTAACTGTTTGTAAAGTGGTTAAAATAATTGGAGAACTAGTGGAGAACTAGTTGGAGAACAAGTAGAGAACTAGTTGGAGAACTAGTCGAACTCAGTTTTCGAAAAATCATATCTTTTTAACGGTAAGTCGTCACGGGTCCCGTCACCCGGCGTTCCGAAGGTAATAGAGTCTAGTTTCATGTAAAAATACTTTTAAGGGCCAGTTTGTTACAAGATAGTGTCAGTTTAATGATTAACAACAGCGGGTCAGTTTTAAGTCAAGTCATTTCCGCGTAAAAGTTCAAATTTTATTGATTTTAAGTCGTGTCGTTCACGGGGCGTTACAACTTTTTCCATTTGACAAGTCGTCATTGTTGGAAATTTTAGATGAAATTGTGATGTGAAGTGTTATTTATAGTAGAGCGTTGGGTAAATGGAGGATTTCCTTATTGTGATGTGATACTAATGGCGCGGTGTCATTAGAAATACTTAAAAGTTTGTGAAATTATATGAGTTAAATATATTTTTTAGCATATTTAACTATGACTTAGTTTGGATTGAGATTGCAACCTTAAGTAGACAAGTTTACGAATGGTCGAGAACATCAAGCAAGTAAGATTTCGAGGACGAAATCTAAGTAAGTAGGGTATAATTGTTACACCCAAATTCAAGTTTTAAGCATTAAATAATGAGAATGCCATTGAAATAGTTTGACTAAGACTTTTATGAGTTGGGAGACTTGATATGATTGGTTAGTCAACGAAAGTTAAGTTGTAGTCAAACCCGATAGTCAAACTAATATTGAAAGAATGTGTAATGTGTTTATAGAAACATGACACATATACTTAAGGGAATAAATTTGACAAGTGTTAAACACGTTATAAAGTTGGTTGTGGCAAAATTAGAAGAGCAATGACTTGAGGGACTATAAGTGACAATTGGCCAAAGTAGTAGCTAACTTAAGTTAGAAGAATCACCAGGTTTTCTAAAAGGTTTTATCATTTTCTAAAATATGTATGTATATGTCGGTTTCGAAAGAAATAAGAGAGGGAAGATGAGCTTGATGATCAAGTGAATGAAGATTAATGTTTCAGGGTTCTTTTGGTATGCTGTCATGAATGACAATGGGTATGAGTTTGATAGTAATGGTGGGCCTCTCACCTATGAAAGATCCATACCTAGCTTACTTGATGTATATGGATGTCACACCCCCAAATTACATGTTTTGCAGCGGAATGGAATTCTTGGGGATTGACTGTCATAGCATCACAATCACAGTTATATTGAACGACCTAAAGTGTCGTTTGGAAAATACATCGTTTGATTTAATAAAATAATCAGAGTTACAACATAGGTCCCAAAAGTTTACAAAGTTTGCGGAAATATAAATATATTACAAGTCCAAACGATGGTTTTAGAAGAAAGTGCCATAATGTACAATGATGTAAGTCGACGCCGCGACTCAAAAGGTGGTTCCTTAACCATGCCATGATGATAATGCCTTAGATACCGAGAATAAACATGCTAAAAGGTCAACACAAAGGTTGAGTGAAATCCATAGGTTTAAGTAATTCGTTTGAACACAATAATCGTAGTGTGAGTTAAATGGTTTCACACTCATCGTTAAAAACAAAATCGTATTTATTTCACTAAGTTCATGACACCAAAGCGTAAACATCGCACCAATAAAAATTGGTAATCATCGTTTCATCGCCGCCCTAATAGGTAATTTGCCAATTTACCTTAATGATTCAAATATAGTGCGCTCGATTTCCCTAAATGGGTCAATAGGAGCGGGAGTGTTAATTCCAATAGGCCTATTCACAATATTCGCTCACCGAAAGTGACTAATGGTTCATGATGTAGGGACTTGAACATGGCAAATACTTAGTGACAATAAAACATTCGGTTATAGCATCAGTTCAAAGCATTTGTGTTCGATTAAAATGTAGCATGTATCTCCCCAAGTGTTTGTAAAGCTTAAAAGAGTAAAGTGGGGCTATGAACTCACTTGGTAAACGGAATAATGACAAGAGTGAGTACACCGAGGTATAATGTGATCGTCAACCGGGACCTATTACGAATGATATGATATGTCATGAGTTGCAATGTAATGGTATGCATGCACTTCATATGTTATTTATACCATTTGCGAGTTTGAAAAAATATTAATTGTCGCCGAAAATACTCTTTTGACGTCTTGACCCTTCAAAATCACTTTACAAGTTTTACGTCAAAATGTCATCCTACAATGGTTTTATAATGATTTATGGTGAAATTTTCACTTTTCGTCGCAAAACAATGTCGTCGGAATTTTCATGAAATTAACAAAATGGCTTTGGAAAACTAGTCGTAAAATGGTGTACGTCGATCGTTAGAGAACGAACTCATTGTTTTGGAAAGTTTGTATCGAAATCTAGAAGTTTCAGTTCAGAGTTTTCGTCAAAAGGTCTCGAACATAAAGATAATAAGGGTTAAAGATAGTGATTTTGGCTAATTGTTAAGTAAAAGTGAGTTTCGCCAAGTTTGAGCAATCGTAATTAATTTACTACAACTCCGCTATACAAACGGCTTGTCGTTTTGAAAAATATGGCCGGTGAACTTGATTTTACTAGAAGACAATTGTTCCAAAAGTTTCACAACCTCGTTAAAAACAGCCGCAAACATGGTCGTTACAGCTAATGTAACACTTGTAACGTAAAAATAATATAGTTTTTCGGAAAATAATAGTTACGGCAACTTTATGAAAACGTGCATATCTTTGTCGTTTCAAATCCGTTTTCACGATAATATGTCCTTAGCTTCGTATCAAGTAAACTAATATATTTTGACTAGTCGAAATAATTTGTGAAGCTTAAGGCTTGTTTTTGACCGAACAAACTAAAAATATGTTGTGAAATTTCGAAAATAATATATTTCGTCGTCAAACTTGTAAAATCCATAACTTCTTCGTTATAACTCCGCTTTTATCCGTTCAAGCGCCACGGATTCGTTTTAAAGTATATTTTCTAAATATCAAGGCCAAAAGTCGTGACTACTGTCGGTTTTTCCAGAAAATCAAAATAAGGACAGAACATAATATATACTTATCGAAAATAGTTTTTCTCGGACAAAACCTATTCTAATCCCTTCAAATCAACTCCAAAGCTAATCTAATCCTACCATACACCTTCTTAGGGTGTCATGGGTTCCTAGACATCATCAAGACCAAAGAATACCAAGGGGATATTTATAGGATGACCAAATATATATATATATACTCTAAAATCATGAAAAATGGTATAAATCACATATGTCGTGCATGTTGCTCCAAAAATGAAAGGATACATATGAAATGAAAAAGGAAACATGAAAATGAAAGAAACAAGCTTACAAGTGAATATGATGAGGTGCAAGTAACAAGGTTAAGCCTAAATACCCTTGGTTTTTATTTCAAAACCTTATATAGAGTATAAACTAGATTGTTATTAACACTTGGACTTGAAAATTTTTGATCCCTTGGAACCTCTATGTGTGGCCGGTTTTGATGAGAACCAAAAGAAGAGAGAAAAATTTTAGTTATCACTTGAATGAGATGCATGTATGAGAAAATAATAGAAGTATAAGACTTTTATGTATAAGTTACATTATTACAATCAAGCTAGCCATACATACATTAATTGTCACCTCCCCCTTGGTCGGCCAAGGGGGGAGGGACTTAGATATTTATATATATATATTTTTTTTTTAAACTTTACTTGTAAATAATTTGTATAACATTTGACAAAAGTGTAAGTAAAGTATAGATATTATTAACTTGTAGAGTAATTGGTAATTCTTGGTGCAAGTAAGTTTTTATTAGGTCAAAATAGAGTGTAATGAAATAATAAAAATTGTAAAAATACATTCCTTGTGAAATTTGAGTGATAAAATAATTATCGTATAATTTTTAAGAAAAACGACGTAATAATATAATTTTAACGATTTATATACTAAATAAATTCAAAACACTAGGAAATCTCAAAATATAGTTTTTATAAAATAAATGTAAGTTTAAAAATACATCGGGATCATTTTTGAAAGTAACGGTTTAAATATACAAAATAATAACTCACGCGATAACGTTTATTAAATATAAAAATTACGCGATAAATGTGAAATGAAATGTCATGAATGAACTATCATGATGCAAATGATGTCAATGAAATGTAGACTAATCTTAGTCCATATGAAATGTACGTGATGTTATGATCATGAATTCGCCGTTAAACCTTCAAGGTTACGCGAATTTGGAACACGTAAATCAAGTTTACGATAAATGTTGAAATAGTGAGGCATAAATTGTTTCGAGAAATGACCTGAAAGTACGGGTTGTCACATTCGCCTGTCGTAAAAAGGAATTCATCCCGAATTCGGTTCGTGTTAGTCTATCGAATTTGAGTTTGTGATGAATACCGAGGAGAAGTCATGGAGAAGTGTCGTTACGGTTATCGATGATTGAGAGTGTACAAAACATCGTATTAAAGAAAATATCGGATGAATCTCTCATAAGTAACACTTTGACTTTGAAATATGTGAAGATTTTGCTTGCACTAAGATTTATAATTAACTGCTCCCAACATAACATGACCCCTCCAGAATTAGACATAGTTAGCTAGGCTATGTATAATTAAGGAACGATGACGTGACGTTCGGTTTAGTTGTTATAACTCTCAATGTTTACAAGGATTTAAACCGTGTCGTTAAAATGGTCGATAAAGAAAAAAAAAAAAAAAAAAAAAGTAAAATTCTCATAAGTAATAACAAATCGGAAAGAAAATAAAGTACGATAGATGAGAATATTTTACAACAAGTGGTTTAGCAAAAGTAGTACATCTTAGGTTATAAAGATTCGGATACGATGGAAAACATAAACTTAGTACGACCACAATACATAAGGAAAATTAAGACCGTTAGCTTCCAAACTTCTTCGTCTTCGCGTTGTTGGGACCATGACGAGCTTCTCCTCCTCCTAACATTTATGCATTCCCATGAGCATCTTCAACTGCTTGACCTTGGTTTTGAGGACATTGATTTCTATAGTGTCCTTGCTCCCCACATCCGAAGCATGTGACTACGGCTTTACCTTTACAATCCCTTGCTAGATGTCCCGGTGTTTGGCATTTGTGGCACTTGGCAGGGCAAGGACCCGAGTGATGAAAATTACATCGATTACATAGTGGGTGTGTTCAAAGATACCTCTACCTCTCATTGGTGCAGCGACATAAACCATTCCCGCTTCTTGCCTTCTATTTTGTTGTTGTTGATGGTTAGTGTTGCGGTTTTGGTTGTTGTTGTTATAACCTCCTTGGTCGTTTTCCCATTTTCTTTTGTTGTTGTTGATTTGGTTATCGCCGTTGTTGTTGTTGTTTTGGTTATTGTGGTAGTTGGTGCGGTTGTTGGGGTTGTTGTTGTTTTGGTTGGTGTTGGTGTACTTACTCTCTTCACTACCGGGCCATGAGCTTTGAGTCACCCTAATAGCTTCCTCGATTGTTTGTGGATCAAACGAAGTCACATCTCCTTGAATCACCTCGAAGTCCCCAATGAAAGCCTCTAGCAACTTCTCATTATCGAAACCATGGACGGGCATAACGGCCAATTCTTGGAATCTCCGAATGTAAGTGTCAATATCGCATCTAATAGTTACTAGTTCATAGAACTCGGTCTCCAACTTTTGACTTCCGACGAGGACAAAACTTCTTAGTCACCAAACCCTTAAATTGCTCCCAAGTAAGCTTGAAAGCATTCTCCATTCCAATCGGTTGAGCATATGAATTCCACCACGACAATGCTCCATCGAGTAATGTACTTGTAGCAAATTTGACCTTACTATCATCCAGGGAATTACAAAGCAAAAACACGGATTCCAACTTTTCAAACCATCGTACCATGGCCGTGGCTCCTTCAGTCCCCCTAAACTTCGTGGGCTCACCACTTTTGAAATCCTTGTACGAACATCTCTTAGCTCCGGATCCTCCCAAGCATTTCGTAGCAAAGAACTAGCCTAGCGGCTTCAAGAAGAAGCACAGCTGCCTCAAAGCAGCAGCAGCAGCCAACTGCTTCCTTTCGACTCTTAAAGCATCAGCTATGCTATCATTCACTAACTTTTGAATAGCCGCTTGGGTCATTTCAACTGTATCTTTCTTCGGTGCCATATCTTCTTCAAAACAAGAGGAAATGTGAGATGTAGCAAAATCCCATGTTAAAAATATGCGCTCTAAAGAGAGGTGATAAGAAATGATAAGTTTGAGGTTATCTTTCAAAATAATCGACGGTTTCCTAAGAAATGGGTTATGAGATGTCGTAAGTGCTTCAAATGTATGATGGTTTAGTGACTTAGAGTGAATAGCGTGTAACTCGACATGTTAGTGATGAAACAAAGGAGTGAGAGTGACTTTCTTTGTACCTAAAGGTTTATCTCAAGATTCGACGTTATCGGTGATGAGTCAATGGATGTAAAAATTATGATAGGGAATGTCAAGGAATTCTCCACATTAGAGTATGAGGAAATGATAATGGGATGGGAATTTAAAGGCATCCATGTGACAATCGATGTGAAATGAAAGTGAATAACTCGAAAAATGTACGTATAAATCGCACGCAAAGTGAACATGCACGTATGATGAAATGATGAGATGCTATGATGATGTAGTTATAGTCTAGGGTCAATGATGCAACCTAGTTCTCTATAACCGAAGCTCTGATGCCAATCTGTCACACCCCCAAATTACCATTTTGCGTGGAATGGAATTCTTGGGATTGATTGTCATAGCATCACAATCACAGTTATATTGAACGACCTAAAGTGTCGTTTGGAAAATACATCGTTTGATTTAATAAAATAATCGAGTTACAACATAGGTCCCAAAAGTTTACAAAGTTTGCGGAAATATAAATATATTACAAGTCCAAACGATGGTTTTAGAAGAAAGTGCCATAATGTACAATGATGTAAGTCGACGCCGCGACTCAAAAGGTGGTTCCTTAACCATGCCATGATGATAATGCCTTAGATACCGAGAATAAACATGCTAAAAGGTCAACACAAAGGTTGAGTGAAATCCATAGGTTTAAGTAATTCGTTTGAACACAATAATCGTAGTGTGAGTTAAATGGTTTCACACTCATCGTTAAAAACAAAATCGTATTTATTTTACTAAGTTCATGACACCAAAGCGTAAACATCGCACCAATAAAAATTGGTAATCATCGTTTCATCGCCGCCTAATAGGTAATTTGCCAATTTACCTTAATGATTCAATATAGTGCGCTCGATTTCCTAAATGGGTCAATAGGAGCGGGAGTGTTAATTCAATAGGCCTATTCACAATATTCGCGCTCACCGAAAGTGACTAATGGTTCATGATGTAGGGACTTGAACATGGCAAATACTTAGTGACAATAAAACATTCGGTTATAGCATATAGTTCAAAGCATTTGTGTTCGATTAAAATGTAGCATGTATCTCCCCAGTGTTTGTAAAGCAGTTAAAAGAGTAAAAGTGGGGCTATGAACTCACTTGGTAAACGGAATAATGACAAGAGTGAGTACACCGAGGTATAATGTGATGCGTCAACCGGGACCTATTACAAATGATATGATATGTCATGAGTTGCAATGTAATGGTATGCATGCACTTCATATGTTATTTATACCATTTGCGAGTTTGAAAAATATTAATTGTCGTCGAAAAATACTCTTTTGACGCCTTGACCCTTCAAAATCACTTTACAAGTTTTACGTCAAAATGTCATCCTACAATGGTTTTATAATGATTTATGGTGAAATTTTCACTTTTCGTCGCAAAACAATGTCGTCGGAATTTTCATGAAATTAACAAAATAGCTTTGGAAAACTAGTCGTAAAATGGTGTACGTCGATCGTTAGAGAACGAACTCGATTGTTTTGGAAAGTTTGTATCGAAATCTAGAAGTTTCAGTTCAGGAGTTTTCGTCAAAAGGTCTCGAACATAAAGATAATAAGGGTTAAAGATAGTGATTTTGGCTAATTGTTAAGTAAAAGTGAGTTTCGCCAAGTTTGAGCAACCGTAATTAATTTACTACAACTCCGCTATACAAACGGCTTGTCGTTTTGAAAAATATGGCGGTGAACTTGATTTTACTAGAAGACAATTGTTCCAAAAGTTTCACAACCTCGTTAAAAACAGCCGCAAACATGGTCATTACAACTAATGTAACACTTGTAACGTAAAAATAATATAGTTTTTCGAAAATAATAGTTACGGCAACTTTATGAAAACGTGCATATCTTTGTCGTTTCAAACCGCTTTCACGTATAATATGTCCTTAGCTTCGTATCAAGTAAACTAATATATTTTTGACTAGTCGAAATAATTTGTGAAGCTTAAGGCTTGTTTTTGACCCGAACAAACTAAAAATATGTTGCTGAAATTTCTGAAAATAATATATTTCGTCGTCAAACTTGTAAAATCCATAACTTCTTCGTTATAACTCCGTTTTTATCCGTTCAAGCGGCCACGGATTCGTTTTAAAGTATATTTTCTAAATATCAAGGCCAAAAAGTCGTGACTACTGTCGGTTTTTCCAGAAAATCAAAATAAGGACAGAACATAATATATACTTATCGAAAATAGTTTTTCTCGGACAAAACCTATTCTAATCCCTTCAAATCAACTCCAAAGCTAATCTAATCCTACCATACACCTTCTTAGGGTGTCATGGGTTCCTAGACATCATCAAGACCAAAGAATACCAAGGGGATATTTATAGGATGACCAAATATATATATATACTCTAAAATCATGAAAAATGGTATAAATCACATATGTCGTGCATGTTGCTCCAAAAATGAAAGGATACATATGAAATGAAAAAGGAAACATGAAAATGAAAGAAACAAGCTTACAAGTGAATATGATGAGGTGCAAGTAACAAGGTTAAGCCTAAATACCCTTGGTTTTTATTTCAAAACCTTATATAGAGTATAAACTAGATTGTTATTAACACTTGGACTTGAAAATTTTTGATCCCTTGGAACCTCTATGTGTGGCCGGTTTTGATGAGAACCAAAAGAAGAGAGAAAAATTTTAGTTATCACTTGAATGAGATGCATGTATGAGAAAATAATAGAAGTATAAGACTTTTATGTATAAGTTACATTATTACAATCAAGCTAGCCATACATACATTAATTGTCACCTCCCCCTTGGTCGGCCAAGGGGGGAGGGACTTAGATATTTATATATATATTTTTTTTAAACTTTACTTGTAAATAATTTGTATAACATTTGACAAAAGTGTAAGTAAAGTATAGATATTATTAACTTGTAGAGTAATTGGTAATTCTTGGTGCAAGTAAGTTTTATTAGGTCAAAATAGAGTGTAATGAAATAATAAAATTGTAAAAATACATTCCTTGTGAAATTTGAGTGATAAAATAATTATCGATAATTTTAAGAAAACGACGTAATAATATAATTTTAACGATTTATATACTAAATAAATTCAAAACACTAGGAAATCTCAAAATATAGTTTTTATAAACTAAATGTAAGTTTAAAAATACATCGGGATCATTTTTGAAAGTAACGGTTTAAATATACAAAATAATAACTCACGCGATAACGTTTATTAAATATAAAAATTACGCGATAAATGTGAAATGAAATGTCATGAATGAACTATCATGATGCAAATGATGTCAATGAAATGTAGACTAATCTTAGTCCATATGAAATGTACGTGATGTTATGATCATGAATTCGCCGTTAAACCTTCAAGGTTACGCGAATTTGGAACACGTAAATCAAGTTTACGATAAATGTTGAAATAGTGAGGCATAAATTGTTTCGAGAAATGACTTGAAAGTACGGGTTGTCACAATGGAGTATGGATTATATCTATCATTCATTACCATAGTGGTGGGGCCCCTCATCTTAAACAAACACCTTTAATAACTTTCATAGTCATAGTCTCATTCCCATAGTGGGATACCAACCGCACCCTCAATGTTAATGGTTAAGCCTAGTGATCATTCCAACATAAGTAAGTAATCTAATTTGAGTTAATTGATGAAATTGAATTAGGGTTTATGTAGAATAATTGGGTATTTCATCATATGATCGAGATATGATCATATGATGATTAAAGAATGAATTGGGTAAGTTATGGGTTGTATAAACCCTTAAGGTTGGTATTGTTTTTATGTTAAAATAGGTTTTGATGATGATGGTGATGTTGGTTTAATTAGCTTGGATGAGAGGTAAGTAAATTGATTATAACAAGATGTTATATTGAGTTTATTATATTTGTAGTATGTGTTATGTGTTAAATGATTGTTTGTGTTAAGGTTATGAATGGCCTAATGACTACTCTGCTTGGCTAAGAGGAAGATGTGGCTAGTTGGTTAAACTAGCTAAATGAGGTTAGCATAGTTGATATACTATTGATGACATTTGGAGTTTAAGAGTTAATGTGTATTTAGTGATTATGTGTTTAGCAAAGATGTGGTTAGCCCATTTGTAAAGTTAGCAAGGTATGTAGAATTTGGTGTGTTATGAATGATAGGTTAAGTGAAGCTTATGATGCAAATTGTGATTAATGATATATTATAACTTGTTATGTCTTTTACTTACTAAGCGAAAGCTTACGGTTTAGTTTTTAAACCGTTTTGTAGGTTCAATTGTGAAGAAGGTAAAGCAATTAGAAAAGGCTTAAGGATTGCAAGAGTGTATGTTAGAAGGTTTGTATGCAAATAGGAGCTTAGGTAGAATACCGAGCTCGAAGTAAAAGTTGTTCCCCAGGAGTTTTAAATGGGTTAAATGTTTGTAATGTCAATTCTTTGAAATGGTTTAAGAGTCACTTTACAGGTCTTAAAGCATGTTGAAGAGTTATGTTTAAGTGGTGTACGCAAACGGGTCAAAACGAGTATTTTTGCATAATACCCCGACACTTTGTAAAGCACGTTTTCGTGGTTCATTATGACCAAGTTTATGCATATATTTGATGTTTATAATGACCTAATCATTTCTGGAAGTTTTGGTGTTATATCATGTTATAGAAGTCGTTTTCCGGAAAATGGGTCAAAAGTACACAAAAGGGTTATGCAGAAAAAGGGGTGTTTGGAACAAGGTCTATTTTAACCCATTTTGGGTCAATCGGGTCAAGAATGTTTGGAAAAAAATGTATATGGTTAACGGTTTGTAAAGTGGTTAAAATAGTTGGAAAACTAGTTGGAGAACTAGTAGAGAACTAGTTGGAGAACTAGTCGAACTCAGTTTTCGAAAAATCATATCTTTTTAACGGTAAGTCGTCATGGGTCCCGTCACCCGGCGTTCCAAAGGTAACAGAGTCTAGTTTCATGTAAAAATACTTTTAAGGTCCAGTTTGTTACAGGATAGTGTCAGTTTAACGATTGACAACAGCTGGTCAGTTTTAAGTCAAGTCATTTCCGCGTAAAAGTTCAAATTTTAATGATTTTAAGTCGTGTCGTTCACGGGGCGTTACAACTTTTTCCATTTGACAAGTCGTCATTGTTGGAAATTTTAGATAAAATTGTGATGTGAAGTGTTATTTATAGTAGAGCGTTGGGTAACTGGAGGATTTTCATATTGTGATGTGATTACTAATGGCGCGGTGTCATTAGAAATACTTGAAATTTTGTAAAATTATATGAGCTAAATGTTTTTTTTAGCATATTTAACTATGACTTAGTTTGGATTGAGATTGCTACCTTAAGTAGACAAGTTTACGAATGGTCGAGAACATCAAGCAAGTAAGATTTCGAGGACGCAATCTAAGTAAGGAGGGTATAATTGTTACACCCAAAACCAAGTTTTAAGTATTAAATAATGAGAATGCCATTGAAATAGTTTGACTAAGACTTTTATGAGTTGGGAGACTTGATATGATTGGTTAGTCAACGAAAGTTAAGTTGTAGTCAAACCCGATAGTCAAACTAATAGTGAAAGAATGTGTAATGTGTTTATAGAAACATGACACATATACTTAAGGGAATAAATTTGACAAGTGTTAACCAAGGTATAAAGTTGGTTGTGGCAAAAGTAGAAGAGAAGTGACTTGAAGGACTATAAGTGACAATGGGCCAAAGTAGTAGCTAACTTTAGTTAGAAGAATCCCCAGGTTTTCTAAAAGGTTCTATCATTTTCTAAAATATGTATGTATATGTCGGTTTAGAAAGAAATAAGAGAGGGAAGATAAGCTTGATGATCAAGTGAATGAAGATTAATGTTTCAGGATGCGTTTGGTATGCTGTCATGAATGACAATGGGTATGAGTTTGATAGTAGTGGTGGGTCTCTCACCTATGAAAGATCCATACCTAGCTTACTTTATGTATATGGAGTATGGACTATATCTATCATTCCTTATCATAGTGGTGGGCCCCTCATCTTAAATAAACACCTTTAATCACTTTCATAGTCAGAGTCTCATTCCCATAGTGGGATACCAAACGCACCCTCAATGTTAATGGTTAAACCTAGTGATCATTCCAACATAATTAAGTAATCTAAATTGAGTTAATTGATGAAATTGAATTAGGTTTTATGTAGAATAATTGGGTATTTCATCATATGATCAAGATATGATCATATGATGATTAAAGAATGAAATTGGGTAAGTTATGGGTTGTATAAACCCTTAAGGTTGATATTGTTTTTATGTTGAAGTAGGTTTTGATGATAATGATGCTATTGGTTTAATTAGCTTGAATGAGAGATAAGTAAATTGATTATAACAAGATGTTATATTGAGTTTATCATATTTGTATTATGTGTTATGTGTTAAATGATTGTTTGTGTTAAGGTTATGAATGGCCTAATGACTACTATGCTTGGCTAAGAGGAAGATGTGGCTAGTTGGTTAAACTAGCTAAATGAGTTTAGCATAGTTGATATACTATTGATGACATTTGGAGTTTAAGAGTTAATGTGTATTTAGTGATTATGTGTTTAGCAAAGATATGGTTAGCCCATTTGTAAAGTTAGCAAGGTATGTAGAATTTTGTGTGTTATGAATGATGGGTTAAGTGAAGCTTATGATGCAAATTGTGATTAATGATATATGATAATTTGTTATGTCTTTTACATACTAAGCGAAAGCTTACGGTTTAGTTGTTTAACCGTTTTGTAGGTTCAATTGTGAAGAAGGTAAAGCGATTAGAAAAGGCTTAAGGATTGGAGAAGTGTACGTTAGAAGGTTTGTATGCAAATAGAAGCTTAGGTAGAATACCGAGTTCGAAGTCAAAGTTGTTCCCCGGGAGTTTTAAATGGGTTAAATGTTTGTAATGTCAAGTCTTTGAAATGGTTTAAGAGTCACTTTACAGGTCCTAAAGCATGTTAAAGAGTTGTGTTTAAGTGGTGTACGCAAACGGGTCAAAACGGGTATTTTGGCATAATACCCGTCACTTTGTAAAGCACCTTTCCGTGGGTCATTATGACCAAGTTTATGCATATATTTGATGTTTATAATGAGCTATTGATTTCTGGAAGTTTTGGTGTTATATTATGTTATAGAAGTCGTTTTCCGAAAAATGGGTCAAAAGTACACAAAAGGGTTATGCAAAAAAGGAGTGTTTGGAACAAGGTCTATTTTATCCCATTTTGGGTCAAACGGGTCAAGAATGTTTGGAAAAATAATGTATATGGTTAAGTGTTTGTAAAGTGGTTAAAATAGTTGGAGAACTAGTAGAGAACTGGTTGGAGAACTAGTCGAACTAAGTTTTTGAAAAATCATATCTTTTTAATGGTAAGTCGTCACGGTTCCCGTCACCCAGCGTTCCGAAGGTAATAGAGTCTAGTATCATGTAAAAATAATTTCAAGGGCCAGTTTGTTACAGGATAGTGTCAGTTTAATGATTAACAACAGCGGCTCAGTTTTAAGTCAAGTCATTTCCGCGTAAAAGCTCAAATTTTAATGATTTTAAGTCGTGTCGTTCACGGGGCGTTACACAATAGGCCTTTGCTAGGTAATTGTGAGTATGCACGGAAGTTTATTAGTAACAGACTATTGTGATCCATAAAGTAGGTATCCATTTGTGAAGGGTAAGTAAGTTTGGAGGGCGGTGTATATAGCTAGCTAGAAATAGTGAGGAGTGAAAGATGAACCTACTTGGTCCTAGTTATACACTGCCAAAAGAGTATAGGTTAGTTTCTCAGTCAAGGAGTGTGTTCCGAGATGTTGATACCTCTTAGTTAGCTAAGAGGGAAATGTAGGTTTTCTGGTAGAGCCTTTGAGTTGAGAGGTTGGGTGGCTATAGCTTACATACTGATATCTTTCCTTTTTCCACTTAGGTCATTGTGGATAAGGGTTGAATGATCTTGGAAGGAAGTTGGAGTAGGAAATGTAGTTATTAGGCTATGGTGTGGTGCAATATGGGTGAATCTATAAAAGTTGGTTTGTTGCTGCTCAAAAGGAATGTTGCTGAGTGGATGAATGGTCTGTCTTACTCTGTTTTTCTGAGTTGTATGAGATATATGGTATATCTTAGTAGAGATATTGTCCTTTGTGTCTGATATCGGATAGGTCTTAGTTTGTTGTGTTGTTTATAGTTTAATATATTTGGGCATGTCGAAGCCAGTAAGTGCCTTGATATTAATATATTTTTCATCGATCGATCGAGAGAGAGAGAGAGAGAGAGAGAGAGAGAGAGAGAGAGAGAGGTTGCACCCATAAAAAAAGATGATACTAGAGAAGAATAAATTGAGATCCACTTGTACACGTAAAAGAGGGATACGATAGTTAGCGGGACACACTTATGAACTTGATGTTGTTAATATATGACTAAAGAGTTAGTTTATATAAAGTAAAGATTTATAAAATTCTGATACAATTATATTATTATATATCCTCATTTTAGTGTTTGAGTCCAATATTTAAAAAAAAAAAAAAAAAAAAAAAAAAAAAACGTCAAAAGAGGTGACCAAAGTATATTACGATTTTTCTTGAGCCCACATTATCTAATTCGGTTAAGCAAACCGACTATGTCTATAATATAAATATACTACGTACTATCCAAATATCTATTCCTTCAAACGATCGACCACCTTTAATTTAAACCCTAAGTAATAGACGATCGATCCCATCAATGGAAGACTTACCTAAAGATGTCATGTTCGATATTTCTTCCTTTGTTAATCATCATCTCTCGATATCACCTCCTCAGGCCTGTCTAATGGTTCATCAATTATCGTGTTTAGATATTGAAAAAGCAAGAACTTTGAAGTTGGTGGAGTTATCCACAGACGACGTCATTGGTCACCATCACTCCTGCATCGACCTTGAGCTTGGTATTGTAAAACGTTCCTCAAATACGGAACGTATAACCCCAGTTGGGTCAGTTAATGGTTTGATCTGCTTGTTGGTATATGATACTAGAGATGAAGATAGACAAGTTTACATATGCAATCCAATCACCAATGATTATAAGATCATCCCTACTCCTACACGGCACTCCAGTAATGAAATAGTAAGATATGGTTTCGGAGTTTCAATGGCTGGTGAATACAAAGTGATACGGATTTTACAAAGGAAACATGTTAAAGATTTAAGTGAAATCGAGGTCTACACCCTTGGCACAGATCAATGGAGAAATCTTGGCCGAGTACCTATCTATGTTAGTGCAATAGATGGAACCCGGGCAGGGCTAGCTTTGAATGGCCGTGTTCATTGGCTTAATCATGATATTATTTATGCTTTTGATCTGGATAACGAGACAGTATTGCAAATTCCAACTCCTTCAGGAGAAGAATGGACGATTTTCCCATTTTTGGGAGTTCTGAAAGGTTGTCTCAGTCTATTTGCTCGGTCTCAGTCTTATGATAAATTTTCTGTTTGGGCAATGAAGGAAGATGGGATAAAGAAATCTTGGCATAAAACGTGGAACACCAATAATGATTATGGTATCTATTGCTTGGAATACAAAATCTGGGATCCCAAGTGTCTTATTGATGGTATAAATGGTACAAGTAATTTGATTGTCCTTGATAGTGGTTACCCACGCAAACTGGTGGCATACTGTCTTGAGACTGATAAAGTAGAAGAGACAGAAATATCTCATAATGGCAGCATAGAAATAATGACTTTGATGATTTATGGCCCTAGCTTTGTTAAACTCCCGAAACATGGCGTCAAAGCTAGTTCATATGGTTCAAAGGTCAGGAAAAATTCTACCATGTCTTTTTATTCAATGTTCCATTTGAGTCTGCTTTATAAATTATAACTTTTGCATTTATGATTTATGGGTTAAATGTTTCAATTCTGCTACATGTATGATGCATCACTAGACAAATAACAGACATACAATGAACATATCAAAAGGGCTAAATTGTTATTTTTCAGCAGATCAAAGTCTAGCTATCTATGATTAATTAGTTATAATTCCAAAATTACATATAATGGAAAAAAATTTAATTTGTATTTTAAAAGTAAGGGGCTTGTCAATTTATCTTGACGTGCAATGAAACAGTAGACAAGTTGTAAATTAGCAAATACGGAGTACACAAATAGTTTCTTGCTTGCAAAACAAAATACTCACACACTTCATGACTCTTAGGCCAAACAACTCGATCTACTTATGATTCAACAGTTTGAATTTAAAGATTAGATCTGATGAGTAATTAAACTTTTGGTGACTGTCTCTTTATAGGTCAAGTATGATCAGCATCCCAAGCAGATTAAAGAGCGTGAAACATTATCCAAAGATATCAAGGTGACCGGCTTATTAAACTGAAAGGTAGCCCGTCTGAGTATTGCCTGTTTATGAAGACTAGTCGAACCAAAGAATTGATGTGACTTTGGTATATATGAGTGTATTAATTTGCACCTTTCGTCTTTTGTAGCTACACAAAGAATTATGTTATGGTTTTTATGATGATGTAGTGCGGATGCCATCGTACATGAAGAAAGTCTAAGTAAAACTCATGGTGTGGTGAGTTATTTATCTAGAAAATATAGCTTAAAAAAATTATGATGCCAGTTAAGCACTTTTTTCGTCCATTAAAAAATATATAAATATTTCAATATTTGTGTCGCCTTATGTCACGCTTTAAAAACGCAAAAGCTTCATCTTAGTCGTTAAAACGTGAGACTAATTGGTATTACCGCCACTCCATGCCTTGCGCTATTTATAACCTTGATTGTTACATGATCAATAGTTCAACATCATGATGATAAATGATGATAGAGCATGAGGGCAGCCCTTATACTTTTTGATTTCATAGTCTTTTTGCCTTATGTAAAGCAAGGTAGATTAATCCACGTTCACTGTTGGCTTTTTTACCTTAACCGGTTCTTGTAAATTATGAGTACTATTTTCTAATTTTTATTACACTTGTTTTTAATTTCTTTATGACATTAATGTATTGCAAAATTTGAAATTGGACCTTTTGAAAAGAAGGGTTCACCTCGCAAAAGTTAGCAAGAAATAAGGCTTTTGAGATCTATGTGTATGTTCGCAGTGACATAGAGTTTATTCCAAGTTTGTTAGAATTTATAAAAGGTTATTTACCAATGAAAAATGTGATGGTAAAGACCTGACTAATGCCGTGATAAACCATGTGAGACTGAAACTGTCTAGTTTAACTGTGAAAAGGTCTGCACAAGTGGTGTAAGTTAGTAAGAAATGGAGAGTTGTTATGAATGAAAAAAAAGGGGAAGGTAATAATGTGCATGATCAGTGATTGAGTAGTGATCCAAAAGGGCAGTATTGGACTAAAATAGTATGTTTTAAAGGGTGTTTGGGACAAAGGTGTTTTTTTATAGAGGGCTAATATCTTGGGGAGCTATCACTTGCTCGATAAGTCTAAATGCTCCTGTGTATCTAGTTGAGATAGTAATGTGTTAATGCTTCACCATAAGGTAGTTTCCTGCATCAGGATTAAACAACTTCAGATTGTCAATACTGTCAAAATGACTGGTATATGTGCTTAATGGTAGTGGATTGCCTGATCTATTTGTTGTTGATTTGTGACTCATTATCCTACTGCCAAGGTTTGATACAAGTTTGAGATCTTGTAATGCATAGTTGAGGTTCAAGTTTATCTACAAATCTAAAGGTTTGACCTGTTGTCTTCATATTCTAGCATTTGGAAAATGAAGAAAATAAACTCATTACAAATGATGGCCTTGTAACTTGGTATATCCTTTAGCTTGTTTTCTATAATCTTTCTTGACAGACTCACAATAGGCCTTTGCTAGGTAACTGTGAGTATGCACGGAAGTTTATTAGTAACAAACTATTGTGATCCATAAAGTAGGTATCCATTTGTGAAGGGTAAGTGAGTTTGGAGGGCAATGTATATATGTAGCTTGAAATAGTGAGGAGTGAAAGATGAATTTGGTCCTAGCTATACATTGCCAAAAGAGGATAGGTTGGTTTCTCAGTCAAGGAGCCTCTTAGTTAGCTAAGATGGAAATGTAGGTTTTCTGGTAGAGCCCTTGAGTTGAGAAGTTGGGTGGCTATAGCTTAAATAATGATCTTGGAAGGAAGTTGTTGTAGGAAATGTAGTTATTAAGCTATGGTTTGGTGCAATATGGGTGAATATATAAAAGCTGGTTTGTTGCTGCTCAAAAGGAATGTTGCTGAAGGGATGAATGGTATGTCTTACCCTGTTTCTGAGTTGTATCAGATATATGGTATAGCTTAGTAGAGATATTATCCTTTGTGTCTGATATGGATAGGTCTTAGAGGTTTTTTTTTTTTTTTTTTTTTTTTTAGCTAAGAGAAAGTGGGGTCCATGTGAGACCAACCTCTATTGCTTCTGAATGAGGATAACCTTATAAATTTTGACTTGTGAATTCAGATCAACTAACAGAAAATGTGGGTCTCATTTAAAAAATTAATACTATTAAATTGATAGGTACCATTATCCCTTCTCATACCAAAAAAAAAAAAAAAAAAGCCTTTCCTTTGCTGTCTTGTTTATGGTTGGGCATGTCGAAGCCAGTAAGTGTTAAATTGTTTGTAATAAGTGCCATTATATTAATATATTTTTTACATTTTGAAAAAAATAAAATAAATAAAAGATGCACCCAAAGAAAAAAGAAGATACTATACTAGAGAGGAATAAATAAATCGAGATCCACTTGTACACGTAAGAGGGGATACGATAGTTAGCGGGACAGACTTATTTTGGTGTTTACCAACGGACAAATTCCATTATCCATCTAGTTTAATCTAATGGTGGGAATAAACCTAAGATTTAATATGAAAACCTAAGTCCATTTTTTTTTTTTTTTTTTTTCTTTGTCTTTTGCCTTTCTTATTTATTAACATTTTTTTTCTTTTTCCTTTTTTTTTTTCTTTTTTTTTAGAATTCACGTTTTTATTTAAAATCATGTTTTTTTAATACACGTTTTTTTTTATTCAAGTTTTCTTTTCGCTTTCATACGTTTTCATTTGTATTCATCGTTTTCGTCCGTGTTCATATGTTTTCGTCCTTTTTTTACGTTTTCGTCTGATTTCAGACGTTTTCGTCTGTTTTCATCCGTTTTAAACGTTTACATCCGTTTTCGACGTTTCGTTCGTTTTGCACGCTTTCATACGTTTATATATGTTTTCGTCTGCTTTTAAACGCTTTTATGCGTTTCGCCCGTTTTACGTTTTCGTCCATTTTAGACATTTTCGCCTGCTTTTCGACGTTTCGTTTGTTTTCATACTTTTCATCTGTTTTCTTACTTTTCGCCCGTTTACGTCCGCTTTCATACGTTTTCGCTTTTTTACGCCACGCTTGTTTACATGTTTTTGTCCATTTTCTTACGTTTCGCTCGCTTTCACGTTTTCGTCCATTTTACATACGTTTTCAGACGTGTTTTTATGCTTTCATACGTTTTCGTTTGGTTTCTTACATTTTCGTTCGTTTTCGGCCATTTTCATACATTTTTCTCTTTTTTTTAGCTTTTCATGTATTTTCGTCCGTTTTTAGACGTTTTCGTCTGTATTTTTACGTTTTCATGTATTTTCGTCCATTTTTATACGTTTTCAGACGTTTTCATATGTTGTCATCCGTTTTTTTACGTTTTCTTCCATTTTTAGACGTTTTCAGACGTTTTCATCCGTTTTTATACGTTTTCTTCCTTTTTCATACATTTTCATCCGTTTTTATACGCTTTTGTCTGTTTGTCCGTTTTCAGACGTTTTGTACGTTTTCATATGCTTTTATACGTTTTTTATTCGATTTAATACGTTTTTGTCCGTTTTCAGACGTTTTTATTTTGATATTTGTAAGTGACACTTATTTATCTCTTGTGATATAACACTGTAAGGAAGATGAAGAGTATTACATTCTTCATCATGTATGTGTTATCAGTTGTGATACTCAACTAAGAATGTGATGGTTATGTTTTTGAAAATATTTAGGAAGTTTTTTGTGTTTTCTGATATTATGAAATATTAAAAAAGTTGTTCAACTGAAAACAAGAGATGTTATGATACTTTTCTAATATTTCATATTATCATAAAACACAAAAATCTTCCTAAATATTTTCAAAAACACAAATATGAAAAATGAACAGAATCATCATAGTAATATAATAAGTGATGTTTATTATCATTTCTTTCATAATGACGAGAATGACGAGATGAAAGTTGAAAGGGAGTATGTTCAGAAGCTCATGAAAGATGATCCTCAAGGGAAAATGAACGAAATGATCAAAGGTTACACTCACAACTACCTTCTTGACTTTGTTCCTAAAGTTACAAAGGAGTTGTTCACCAAACAACTCTATCCGAATCTACTTCATCTGGCCAAGCAGACTATGAAATCAACACCAATGCACGTGAACATCAATCCAGTTGATCCCATAATCTTCTCAGATGCTGAATTAGTTGACCGGCTGGTAGCTCAAATGTCCAAACGATCTGCAACACTTGCCTCTCACGAAGGTGAATTGCTTGAAGCGTTCTTTCGAATATCAACTCAAATCAAAGATGCGAGTAGAAGTCGAAGGCCAAAACGCCCAAGAGACGATGATGACAAGGATAAGGATAAGGAAAACGAGCCCAAACCCGTAAGAAGTCCGTGAATCATCTTCTATGCAACCTCCACCCAAACGGACTCACCAACAAAGATCGCCTCCTCATTCTTCTACCGAAAACCTCAAGATTCGAGTTACCACCCTGCACTCGTAAAACCGGTGATCACTTTGAGTATACGGGTGGTGACGATGAAGAAGTCTCGAGCCCCAACAACAACCCATCTCTCCCGACACGCCTAAGAAACCGTAATCCTCTTCTAGGCCAAAGAAGAAGAAGAAGAAGAAGGCGCCTATGACCGACGTCTTATCATGGCTAGACGAGGATGATAATGAATTGAATGGTTCTCAAGCTTTTGATTCCACTCCTTACCCAGCTGAAGGTCAAGAGGTTCCAGAATGTAGTACATTGGAGCATGCGAAACTACTACAAGAAAAATTCCGTGTGAAGAAGATGACGAAATCCGAGTTTAAGCGAATCAAGAATGAAGCATTTCAACTTCTAAAAGACAGTTTGGAAAGTGATATTGAAGTTGAGTATCACCTTGATAATATATCACGAGCTATGTCTAATAACATGGATTGGCTCAACCCAGAAGCAAACATCGACTTCACCAAACGGGACAACCCTCCATATTACACCGACTGGTCAAAACCTCTACCAACAATTGGCCAACTAGATCAGCCTAGGATTCCATTCCGATATTTCTTCAACAAAGACTTGAATTTCTTCTACACGGTGGCGATGGTTCAAGGAAATACGCTACATCTCGACACTTCCATTCCGGCAGACCATATACTCTAACCGCATAGCCATCGAGGAAAGGGCTAACCACATGTTCTCCAACAATGTGGAAGTATATGACCGTGATGCATTGTATAGGATTCACCATTGGCGAACGCCGATGAATCTACTACGTGTCGCCAGTTCGTAAGTCTCAACATGAAGTGTTCAAGACTAAAGCAATCGTGGCCATTAAACATGTTGATCTTTTGTCTAAATGGGACTACACTTTCCTCAAGAATATCGTGGTCAAAAGGCAAGACGAAGGGATTATGCATTCTCTCAAGCGGACTTTGAGAATTTGTCTATCTTGAAGATATGTACCTTGCCAAAGTATGTGGTCGCATGAGACAATTTTCAAGCGAAATACAACGTGAATTCATCAAGTCCTTGCTTATCTTCATCGAAGCATAGTCATCAAAGAACGTGTAGAAGATCTCCGACTGCGGTTGAATCATATCGCACCGTGTCAACTTCACTCCACCTCGCTTAGATCCTCCCGACATTAACCGCCTTTCACAACACACACTCATCGCCCAACCATTCGAGTGGTTTACATTAGTAAAACACATCGCAACTGCTTGATGGCGTAGAGATCTTCACAAGTTTGGGGATCACACATTGAAGAAGGTTAGGGACGGATTGGCTTATAGGTTGAAGGATATTCATGAAGGTATTGGGTCACAAAAGCGATGGAATTCCAAGGAAAGACGGGATGTGAGGAGGATCATCGAAAGATTGATGAAAGGTTGTATCGACGGGACCGATTCGTAACTCGAAGCTTTGTAGGCGGTCGTCCTGTGATTGCTCGCTTGCTATCAACGCCCAGTTCGCATTCACCGAAACATTGATGGACTTCTGGTACCCCTTGAATCGCTTCTATTTCATAATATTTTGGATGTGTGATTACTTATGACTATGGCTTGTGCACACATTACAGTGTACAACCCGTTCTAGTCAAGAAAGGACCCTGTGGTACGCTTTAGTGCCACAATCCTTATATAAGGAGCGAAAGCTTATTACTTTTGAGTAAACCTTATCAAACCTTTCATTTTTTCAAAGGTTTTACTCAAAAGAACAAATACTTCCCCGTATGTTTTTCAAAATCTCAACCGTTTATATCACTTGTTGAGGGGGAGTATTTGAATTTAAACTTTGTTCACAAATTGTTCATAGTGGTCATCTTCCCGCAACACTCGAAATGGTCATATTTATTTCAACTTTTCAAAAATAACATTTTATATGCCATTTTGAGGGGAGAAAATTTATGTGATAAGAAATATGTTGTGATATCGCTATTGAATCATCGTGTGAAAAGACTTCAACCCATGAATTGACGGGATCCGAACGGTCTTACATTGAAAAGATTTGTCTTCCAAAGACTTATCCAAGTAAATTGTACCTATTCGAGAAGCTCTTGATAGACATGAACTTTGACGGGTTTGACAACCTTTCGAGGTTTGTCCACACCTTCAAGGTAGTTATTAGAGCTAGTTGTCACCTAAAAGTCGACAATGTATCTCTTTAACTATGCAACGTAACGTGTCCCTCGGGAATTATCTATCTTGAGTCGATCAATTCAAAAGTGCGAGCTCTTTCCTCACCGTGTGATTGTTAAAACTCTTAAGCACATGTGGAGGGGAGTATTTCGAAAATCTAAAACTCTTGAAGTGTTCAAACATGTTTTTCATTCACAAACACTTTGAGAGATTTTCATGAAAAATTGTTTTATGGCAATGGAGTTATAAGGTGATTAAGGTTAGGAATAACCGTCCTATGATACGCCAGAGCCGGAGGGATCTACCCAAGGACAATACCAATAGTTAGAATTAGAAGTCCTTAGGTATGATTATAAAAAGGAGAAAATGAGAATCGAAGAAAGAAGGAGTTGAAGAATTAAAAAGAAATGCAAAGAAAAGGGTGAAAAGAAATAGCCCTCCAAATTATTCAAACTTAGGGCAGAAACCGGGTTCAATTCATATGCTACTGGTTGTCACTTAGTGACGCCGGTATTGAAGATTAAAAGTCGTCATGGACCCAGTGACGCATGCACTAAACCTTCTTAGCCACTCAAGTTTCTCTCAAAAGAAGCTTGTTTCATTCTCACAAGGAACCCTACATAATCTATCGGATTTCTCTTAGAGATAGCTGGTATTGAAGAAGGAGACCCTCTCCCTAGTCTCCGCACAGGAAATCCAAAATGTACTATTGAGTCTAGAACCACGAGATTCATCAAAAGATCTCTTAGGTACACTTGACATTTCATCACTTGATGTTCAACAATAAGAACATCGGTTGGTACGTTATCGAGTCCTTCATGGATCTTAGCAACTGTCGAGAACATTTATGAGAGGTTCACAATAGTGATCCTCGGTGATTGAATGGAAACTCCGCTGTGGTCAACATCAAACATCCACGACAAAGCAGTCACTTGTAACTCCCGTGGATTACGCTTAGTGTGTCTCAAACGGTCTACGATCGTGAGGTGATGCTTGGTATACCTCAAGAACTCATCTGAACTGTAGGTGTACTTCGGTACATCGCGTTATCTCACTTGTGGGACTCAGGTTCAGAACGGCCTTTGTGAGAATTAGAGTTGTGTTTTCACACTATGTTGTTAACACTCTCAAGTTCAAACTTGTAAGTGCCGGAACCGCTTATTACTCACCGTTTTCATGTTTTCTTCTTATGGAAGCTCGGAGCGGAATGATCGTGCATATTCTTCACGCCATGCCAACATCATCACTAATGGAAGTTCTATCTAAAAGCAACACAAAGTCATAATGATTCTTCGTCAAACCAAAGAATCTACAAAGTTAAAGACTTAAAGAACTTCATCAAGATCGAAATCCAACGTCAAAGAGCGTGTGAGCATGTTGAAGAATGACGTGGAGACTTTGGGAGCAACAAGGCACTGAGGCGGACTTGATGCGCATAACAACAACATACTATCACTACCATCACAAAGAATAATGATCAAAGAACAAAGTTAAAGATGACGTCAAAGCAAAACTGCTTAAAGAAAACAATTTCTACACCGGGAGATTGTTCGAATCAAGGCAATTCTTCTCACAAGAAAGAAGAATGTCAGAAGACGTCAAAGCTACTATTACATCAACGCCTTCACTGTTTATATTTTTCATCACTAACACTTAGGGGGAGATTGTTGGAATCACTCCTAAACCTAAATCAAGTGTTAGTAATTCATATGTAATAGTTAGCTTAATTATTATGGCCTTTATGTTTGTTATTAGCTTAAGCTTATGTAGAAGGCCCATGAGCTTAGGCCCATGTCCATTAAGGAAAGGAAGGGAGTAGGAGTGTTGCCCTAGCTCCCCTTCCTATAAATACTCTTGTATAACCCTCACTTGAGGGTTGGTTGTTCAATTTATTTCTTTCACATACTCTACGCATAACCGTATCATTATTTCGTGTGTGTGTGTTTGGTTTATTGTTCATCCGCCTCTCTATCTCTTCTCTCGATGCTTGTGTTGTAAAACTAGTGACCTAAACCGTTAGAAACTTGAATTATGCTTGTGTTCTACGCATAACCGTTTTTATGTTTGTCTTCTCTGTAGATCTCAAACCGTTGTCTGGAATGGAAGACTTGAATTATGAAGAGATTCTTGATTGGCTTATGTTTTTGGCACTGCAAGGAATTCAGGAGCTGACAGTTAGAAACTGGTATGGACAACCAGTTACATTGCCAACCGAACTTAACGGGCGTATTGAATTGAAACATCTTGAAATTCATTATTGTGATTTTCCTAGTTTTGTGTTTTTCACTAGTTTTCCAAATTTATTGAGCTTAGAATTGTGTTTAGTCAAATTTCTTACCGGTACAGTTTGGGATTTAATTGCTGGTTGTCCCTTACTTGAGTGTCTTATATTGGATGTTGAGAGTACAAACGGGATGAAACTATGGAATCTTGCAAGTCTTAGGAATTTGAAGAAGTTATATTTGTCATTCGGTATTTCGAATGCTGTCACGACAATCATAGCATCCAATATCTTTCACCTGACAAGACTTCCATCTCTTGAGACCCTTACATTGGATTTTGACTATTGCACGGTAAGAACGTTTTGAGATTTACACTTCTAATTTTACAATGTTAAATATATGTGTAACTGTAACGACATTTAATCTTTGAAACTAACCCAAAACTCTACCGTTATAATTGATGCGTGATGGTAATTCCGGGATGAATGTCCCTTGCCGCTTGTATCCCTCGTTAATCGAATCTAAAAGGAGTTGATTTTGGCGAGATCATTATCGTGTCACTCATCGACCAAATGATTCGCGTATCTCCAAACTTGAAAAAGCTGGAAACCGAGTAAGTGTAATACTTTATTACTCTATTTCATACGTATCAAATAAACATCCGTGAAGCGCCATGTTTTTTATCTCAATACTATTTGATTTTCCAGTCGCACACACGCTTAGTGTTTTACCTTTGGAACAACCTTCATTTGATTTAGACACAACCACATTCGGTCATGGGCGATTCGATGGTTATTTTTATCCTTTCCTAGATCACGGAATGAATTACACATAATAAAGTTTATACTTGCTTGTTCCACGTCGTTAAAGAAAATGTATATCAGGGCCATCGATTTGATGGACGATGGTTATGATAATATCAAGACGAATTGGGAGTTCGCTAGGAAGCTGTTGAAACTCCCCCGATCTTCCGTCCCAGCCGTTGTAAAATTGTTCTAGTGGTTGTAGTTTTATGTATGGTTTCAATACCCTGCGTCAATTAAATTTGTGTACACAAAGTTTGGTGTATCTGTTTATCAAGGGTTTATGTAGTAATCGTAATATGTTGTAGGGTTGTCGTCTGTGTGAAACGTTGTATGTCAACGTATTTAGTATTTCCTCTGTTGCCATTATCCATTTTTATTTCATCTCGCCAACTAGCAGTTGTTTCCAAATATCAATTTGGCAACTAATCGTTGAACGTAGGGCAACTTCTATCACTAGCGTTGTTATAATAACTAGCGATTGTGTGTATAATACTAGCGTTGTAAGTATACAACCTATTCGCTTTACTAGCGAGTCGATTGTTTCCAAATATCAATTTGGCAACTAACTGTTGAATGTAGGGCAACTTCTATCACTAGCAGTTGTTATAATAACTAGCAGTTGTGCGTATAATATTAGCAGTTGTAAGTATACAACCTATTCAGTTTACTAGCAGTAGTCAGTATAATTAGCAGTAGTAAAAATTAACTAGCAGTTGTAATTTGGCAACCAATTCATTTTATAATTACAGATATTTAATTTAAGTCGCATAAAAGTCGCATAAACCTCAAAATAATTTGGCAACCAAAGCATTGTACCATTTTTTGACGTTTAGAAAAGCCGCATAAACCTCAAAATAATCAACTCACTCTACACATCTAATAACATGAAGCGTTATGTGCTTACGTCAAACTGATGATAAACTCAGTCTACACAAATAATCAACCAATTAGGAGCAACCAATTGTGTTGCTCTTTATAACAATTTTGTGGTATTTTTAAAATCTTTGACCTAACAAAAATAATGTAACATTTTTTTAATCTAACTAGTTACAATACATCGACATTTCCGATTCATCAGTGTTCACTTGAATAGTATGTTTGAAAACAAATATTAATGTTAACAAATTAAATTCACACCAATAAGTTATGGTCTATAAAAGACCTACAAATATTATTAATACACGAATACTTGAATAGTATAAGCGAGTAGAACCTTGAGTGTATCGACTCTAGCACGGAGCTCCTTTTATAGTCTAAGGAGTCCTTTACAATATCTGTGATAATTATACTTAGCATACTTATCTAATACAAAACATCCTACCCAAGAAATTCAAGAATGTTACATATTAAACCAACACAATCATACTAGCGTTGAAAAACTACATTAGCAAAGTGGTTTGCTCTTTATTTTATCCCGGCGCCCATAAGCTCGTATTTTACCTTGACCTCGCCTATCCAACCCAATCACCAGATTGGTAGACGACACTTGCTTCGGAAACGGGCACCAATCAACAGAGGACTGCAGACCACAATTTTAAGCCTCCTTTGCATATTCTATCACTCCTTCGACCCAATACCCATGATATACTTCTTCTTCCGCCTCGGTAGAGCGAGGTTAAGAAATAATCGGCTAAAATTTTAACATCCCAAATGGCTAATGAGAGTCTAATCAGTTTAAACTCCCACCTTTGGTACGCCATATGGTCTGGGCATGCTTCCACAAACTTCAAAGGACATGGGTTTTGGGTGAAGGAATGTTGTGAATGGTCACGGGGATGTGTTATTAGTCGTCATTCTCGACATTTTAGAAACGACTAATTGTTTTTAGTAGTCATTTAAGAACATGCTTGATTGTGGCAAGAATCGCTTATGCTTATATTTTTTTTTTGGGGGTAAAGGTTTAGGCTATGTATGGGCTTTTTGGAACCGACGGTGCGTGGGCAACGGGTTAACATCTTCAACTTATCTTTGGTGTTTTTGTTGGTGGAGGAATGGTTGTTTTTTTATGTGTTTTCCTTTATTTACCGCGTATTTAAAGCGAGGATTTTCTGTTCTTGCACGCGGTATAATTAATTTCTAATTCTTGTTTTGTGGGTAGGCACGTTCCTAGGCTCCTACCCTTCTATTTTTCCCTTTGGATTTGTCCCAAAATTTCTAGGAAGGAACGTGAATATTTACTTGCATTTGTTCACCTTTTTGGTATTTGGATAAGCCTTATCCGTAATTACAAACCGCTTGAATTTATCGGTTTATTATCCTTTTAGTCTTGAAAGTTTGCTATGTCTCTATATACTTTTTTGGAAAATGTAGCTTCCACAATTGTTGTTGGTTTTGGAAATGTTGCTTATGCACGTTTGACAAACCAAGTAAATCATTCATATCGGCGCTTTAAATTTCACTTTTAAAATTTGAACTTCAACTAGTCAACCTTTAATTAAAAAAACCATATGCAGGAGGGACTTTTTTATTATAACCGATTTGGAAAAACAGAAACAAAGTTGGTATTTGCGTCGACACTAGCGGTGGTTTGAGCGAACCTAGCGATGGTTTGTTAAAGCTAGCGATGGTTGCGTATTAACATATGCATATAATTGAGAATTTGTTCAAACCATGTAGCCTCCTTTGGTTTTCCAAAACGCAACCATGTTGTGAGTTCGCAGAAGAGTTGGGCACCATCGATGTTTATTTCAAAATTGATTGCAGCAGCATTGTTAGGTGTTGCGAATTATGATGTGTGGGTCTAAACTATGTTTTTCCTAGCGGTTGTAACTCTATTTTTTATCCCCAATTGAATCCAAATTAATCTATACTTTCAAAACAACTGTTTTACTCTTGTAGCGATTGTTAGTATTTTTGGACGATTTATCCCAAATGTGCTATTCTAATCAAGAACGCAACTGTTATCGTCATCTACTATCTAGACACGACACCATTTTATGACGCTTAGAAAAGTCGCATAAACCTCAAAATAATCAACTCACTCTAAATAACACAGGCGTTATGTGCTTACATCAAAGTGAAGATGTTGACGTTTTACAATAACTTATGGTCTATAAAACACACGGAAATAATATTAATACGAATACTACGAATAGTATTAGCGATTATAACCTTGAAGTGTATCGACTCTATATATGCCGAAAAGTTATATCAAACTCTAGCTCGGACCTCCTTTTATAAGCTAAGGAGTCTTTTACACTATACAAGATAATTATACTTAGCATACTTAGATGTACAAAACATCCTACCCAAGAAATTCTAGAATGTTACATATTAAACCGACACAATGATACTACCGGTGAAAACTACATTAGCAAGTGGTACGCGACTTAATTGTGAGTGTGGATTCCTTCTTGTTTGCTATCATTTCCTTGAAGGATTTCCGTCGTTTGGTTCTCACGGGCGGCGTATTTTCATATGGGATTCCTGCGAAGTTCGATAGGCTTCTCAACGAGTTTCCGTGTAAATCCATTTCTATGCGCAGATGGAAGAGCTTTTAGTGGGTTGCTTTTCCAATCCGCGACTTTTTTAGAGCAATGGTAGAACCACAAATAATTCGAGAAAAATACATCCACACGACGTGATAGGTTTGAATTGGAGTGAGAGAGAAGCGCCATAAAATACACCAATCATCCCTACACGATAGCATGGGATTTTTTACGAATTATTTATGTGGTTTGCTCTAAAATTAATCCCATCCCGCAAGCTCGTCATTTTACCTTTAACCCGATCTATCCAACCCGATATGCTGTGATTAGTAGACGACACTTGCTTCGGGGCGGGCCGCAATCAACAGAGGACCGAGACCAGAAATTTCAGCCGTGTTGTTTGCCTCTCTTTGCACATTCTACCACTCCTTCGACCCCAATACCCATGATATACATCATTCTTCCGCTCGGGAAGAGCGAGTTTAAGAAAGAACTGCCTGAACTTTGAACATCCCAAATGGCTAATGAGAGTCTAATCGGTTTAAACTCCAACCTTTGGTACGCCATATGGTCAGGGCAGGCTTCCACAAACCTCAAAGGACACGGGTTTTGGTTGAAGGAATGTTGTGAATGGTCGCGGAGATAGGTCATTTTTTTTCGTCTTAGAAACGACAAATTGTTTTTAGTAGTCATTTAAGAACATGTTTCAGTTGTCATGAGAATCGCTTGCGCTATGTTTTTGTTTTGGAGGGTAAAGGTTTAGGCTATGTATGGGCTTTTGGAACCGACGGTGCGTGGGCAACGGGTTAACATTTTCAACTTCTCTTTGTTGTTTTTGTTGGTGGAGGAATGGTTGTTTTTATGTGCTTTCCTTTATTTACCTCGCGTATTTAAAGGGAGGATTTTACCGTTCTTGCACGCGGTATAATTAATTTCCAATTCTTGCTTTGTGGGTAGGCACGTGCCTAGGCTCCTCGGGCATCTATTTTCCTCTTGGATTTGTCATAAAATTTCTAGGAAGGAACGTGAATATTTACTTGCAGATTTTCTCTCTTTTTTTGGTATTTGGATAAGACTTATCCGTAATTACAAAACGTTTGAATTTATCAGTTTATTATCATCCTTTTTTGTACCGAAAGTTTTCTATGTCTATACATCTGTTGTTGGTATTGAAAATGTTGCTTAAGCACGTTTGACAAAATGAAGTAAATCATTCATATCCGCGCTTTAAATTTCACTTTTAAAATTTGAACTTCAACTAGTCATTTGGAAAACAGAAACAAAGTTGATATTTGCGTCGACACTAGCGGTGGTTTGAGCGATACTAGCGGTGGTTTAAGCGACCCTAGCAGTGGTTTTTTAAACTGTAGCAGTGTTTGCGTATTCACATATGTATATAATTGATAATTTGTTCAAACCATGTAGCCTCCTTTGGTTTTTCCAAAAACGCAACCATGTTGTGGTTTTTTATCCCCAATTTAATCTAAATTAATTTGTACTTTCAAAACAACTGTTTTAACTCTTGTAGCAGTTGTTAGTATTTTTGGGCGTATTTATCCCCAATTGTGCTATTTTAATGAGCAAAAGCAACCATTATCGTCATCTAGTATCTACACACGAAAATTCTGACAATCAAGTTAAAGTTATTGGGCAATTTCGTTGGAACCTCAGGCCACCTTCCAATTTGCAATCTGGGCAACTAAATGCCATCATTGGGCAATACTTGTTGTACGATCGGGCAACCATAATTCTTAACCATATGATCATAAAGGATACACTTAACAAAGATAAACCTAATAAAGACTAAGTTTGGCATAGAAGCACTATCGCATGGTTGGCAGCATAAACTCATAATTATTTTTTACAAGAACAAACATTCATAACAGGTGGAACCATTCCTTGTGCACTAGCCCTTTTTTTCTATGATCTCGAACCCTCTTTCAGTTTTAGTGATAGCAACACGCTTTGTTAACTTCCTTCTTTTGAAAGGTGTTGCACTACCGCACTGCATGCCAGCGTCCTCTTCCTGCCATACATGTAGCTCGTGCACAATGTAGACGTCCATGGATCCATTCTCATCAGCAAGGTCATACATTCGTCGAACGTCATTTTCTGTGTGCAACAATGTTAAACCATCTTCTAGTGCCTTATTTGGTGCAGCATAAAATAAAGCCCATTTTTCCCTCCAATATCATTCAAAACATGATCAAACACCACAGTAAATGCAACCACGGTGGAAGACTTTTACAAAAACACTAGTAAAGACTTCAAGTGTTTGAAGCTATTGTCAAAAAGCTTTTGTATTTATAAAATTTCATTTTTCACCCAACATTAAATATGCAAATGCTTTTTGCAGTGGAGTAATTGTGTTCAATGCATCAAGTCTTTTATGACTCGATGCATTGGTAATGCTCGAGGAATGTGTGGATGTTGATAGTTGAAGATTATTAATTTGATTTAAAATACAAAACCATTTCCCAAAAAGCAACCGACATACTTACCGGTAAATAGGTGAAAAGTGAAAACAAAATAGCCAAATGCTAGTGTTCACAAAAAGTCAAAAAGTAAAATGCAGAGGCCATCGGTACTCTAACTCTTTGTGACCACAAAAACCCATTTGCAAACACCAATTATTACAGTTAGTTTGGATTATTCACACTATACACCAATTCAAATTGTCAATAAATAATACAAATTGTCTACACAAAAACTAAAACACCTTTTCATTTGTGAAATTTACCTTTCACTTCTCTTGTGATATTTTAGTCAATTGACATTTAGATCAATTAGATTATCAATCATCACAATCATTTACGAAATGGCGTGTTCTTTGTGTCAAGATGGTACATGCACTCCGAATTGTACTAATTTGCACGATTCTTTATTTAAAGACATGATAGACCGTTTCAAGAGAATGGTAATTGCTTGTGAGCCGAGAAAGACTTTCCCAATAGAAGGAAATTTTAGAGAGAAACAAGAGCTGATTGATAAGAGGAAGAGAATGATTGAACAACTTCCAGAGTATGAATGTGAGTATGAAGATATGAAAGTGCGTTTCAAGAGGATCGAAGATGATAATGCTAATTTGGAAGCAACGTGTGAAGAGGCGATAGCTGATTTTAAGATTTACAAAGATTATAATGCTAATGCCGAAGCGAAGTATGAAGAGATGCAAACTAGTTTTAAGATTTTGAAAGATCATAATGTTGTTGTCAAAGCTAAGTATCAAGAGATGGTTGAATGTGCCAAAAATCTTATCAATGAGACTAAAGAAGTTGCGGTGATCTTGATGATTTTAGGATTATGAATGTGTTTTGTAAATGTTTAAGAATGTGCTATTTTGGACTGATAAGGTATGTAAGGTAATAAGTATTTATCTAATTAACAAGGTACTAGATTACTGCATCAAATTTTATGTTATGATTTTATGATATCATTTGTGAAAACATAAATAATCGAAATAGTAGCCAATCTCGATATTCTTCACATGCGAATATACTCTAACTAGACTTAATTCCAATACTAAACTCAAAATTCCATTAGTTATTGATATTATTAACTAGGAAACATAAATTTTCCAAACCTCAAGAGTCAAGATGATTCTTTAAAGGCTGCAGTTGAAGAAAAGGAGAATGAAGGGTGCAGCAACCACTTCCGAGATTCTTCGCACCCACCGCTAGTATTGGAGTAACCACTGCTGCTATTATTATACCCACTGCCAGTTCAGATGTTTCCAATGCATAGGCAACCTTTGCTATAATTATAACCACATCAATAACACCAACACCAAAACCAAAACCAAAAAAGGCTTACAATGAGATTGCCATACAATTGGTTAACCAAAAGCAATCTCACCCTATCCCTGCACCTAGAGCTATTGCTAAGACTTTACACATTGGTGAACCTGTGCAGAAAGATGTAGTTACTCAAACTGATATTGGAAAGGGTAAAGGGATTGCAGATCCAACTTTGGTGGTTCAAAGTACATGAGGATCGAGATAGCTTTTGATGAAAAAACCACTCCTTATTAGTCTACAAACCGCCACTAAATTTTTAATGAACCAAGTAATGTTACATAGTTAACTAACGACATCTAAGGTATCATACCCTACATAATTACGAATCGATACACATAAAAAGAGCAACGGATTATAAAATGGAATTAACACCTATCTAACATAGCTATTCATCGAATAACAAAAACGATTTATTATAACACGAACCAATTGGAAATAATCATATGTAATAAACAACGAGAACAATATTTACGTACCATATTTGGGAACATTTTTTAAAACTTGATCAATCGAATGTGGTTTGCAATCAACACCGTAGCTTTAAAGATAGTGACATAACCGGCGTTACAAGGAAGACATGGGGTGACGAAGAAGACGGTTTGATTTGTGAAAATAATCTTGTAAGCAAGAAAACCGATAACTATGGATGCTTTATTGGTCAGTGACTTTTGGATTTTGAACTCTCTTAATTAATGGATACTGTACTTTTACTATTCAAATGTGTACTTTTTTGTCTAACGTAAAATGACGATAGAACCATTTTTAAAATTATACGGTTGCCCACCGTTTTTTAGTTGCCCAAAAAACAATACCTTAAATATACGGGACACTTGTCGCAATGTCGATGAGTTGCCGAATGACAGCGGTTGCCCTCGATCTATTTTCAAATTAAAAATAAAGTGGTCTAGAAAGTGATATGCATCAGGGCGCGCGGTCTATTTGCGTCATTTTCCCATTCATATTATGCTAAACTTTGAGTTCGTAAGTTTTTGTCTGTTAATTGTTACAAACTTATGTTTTTTATGTTAAGTATGCAGCCTCCTAAACCTTTTTAATAGAGCACAAGTTTAGACCAAAAAAGTAAGGCTTCGTGATTCAAGGCACATCCCACATGATGTTGAGGATGTTTAAATTGTTAGTTCATTTTACGACAAAATTTGTCATTGAAGTCGTTATTGTCGTATTTTGCATCATTTAATTATATTATACAAACAAAAAAGATTTGGATATTCAAGATACTTAAAATATTTATAAGGTGTTAGGTCAACAATTTAAAAATATATATATAATATAAATAAATTAGAAACGAGTTCTTAAAAATACACAAAATGTGAAACTCACACGTGCATGAGTCTTATAATTAACTAGTTAAGAATATATCCTTATTTTTAAATTCAACCTATAAAGTTTTACAATTTACTTCTGTTTTTCTTTTTGGCAATTTAGACTAGATTTTTTATGTTTTTTTTTTCCTACAACAAATTTGTAAGACGAATTATCATAATGTTGTGAGGCTTATTGATCAAAGTGAGTTATTAAGTTTTTATTTCAGGCATATTTATAATTGTTCAAATCGTGTAATTATCGATTACGGATAATGATAACCGACCCAAACGAATTCGTTTATAATTCAATTTTGTGACGATCATAAGCGTGAAAGTTCATATTCATAAGTAGAAAATTCAATGGTAACTTACTAGTTATAATACCCGTGCACGCACGGGTTTTTCTAAAATTTATAATTATGTGATATTCGATCAAAAAACAAACAAAGTTAACGTATTCTAAATGGTTTTACTGATGTTTTATTATTGATACTTAGAAAGAAGGTGTGTATATACATGGGTGATGAACTATAACATGATTTATACATATAATAAAAGCTATCAGACATTTGAATAAGCAGAAGTACAAAAAATCTTATAATACAATGCATGCAACTTCGAATGAATAGCATGTACCGATATTTATTTTTGAAATAACATTTACATATATACCAAAAGCAGCTATAAAAATGCACCAATATATAGATATCCTAGCCCTTATTATTTTATCTGCAAAGGAAAGAAACATGATAAGAAAATAATGAGATTGCATCTAAATGTACTGCAAGATATTATCATATGATAAATAATGGATCAAATTATGAGTTTAGCTAAAAGCAACATGGGTCAAAAAGACATTTATCAAATAAGCAAACAATAATAAATAACATATACCAACCTTGACTTTGTAAACATGTGCAATCCTCTGTTATACACAACATAAGTGAACCAAACAATCAATCTACCCACGATTTCCAAAGTCGGGTCGTTTCGTACCTTGAACGATAAAAAGATGCAACAAAGTAATCGAGTTCAAAAATAAAATTCAATTCAAGTATTTATAAGGAAACACACCATTTCAGTTTAAGACTACTCCTAAATGAAAATAACCTAAATTTATATAACTCGTAATAGAGATTTCCGCTATGATAATTTCAATTTCATTATTACAGTCATGATGATTTGAATAACATATGTAGGTATATTTTCAATGAAGCATTTATATATACAACCTTATTTTGAAGAAACATGAACACATGCTCATTTGTAGTGCTCCTTGTACTACCTAAAATATAGCACATGACTACTTACTTAAAATCCCATGCTTAACTTTAAACCAATAACATTTTAATTAGATACATTCCCATTATTTTCTTACCCTTGACAACTAAAAAAAAGGAATAAATAAGCCTTGTTACTTGTTAAGCACTAACTGATGTAGTGCATAATTCTAGCTAAATATATCAGATAACAAACCAACTTGTCCTAAATCAATTTAAACAAATTCAAGCATTGTACAACAGATATGAAACAAATTAATCTACACACATGGTGTACACATTATATTATTGTAAACAAATATTTCACTTTTTCTTGCTACTGAAATTAACTCTTATATACTTTCCATCACATTAACTTGTACAACACTATAAAATTCAAAGAATGAAACCAACATTCTAAAACTTAGGGGGGTGCTTAGTTTGTATTAGGGAATCATTATGAGAATATGTATGGGAATAGGTTTACAAACCCATCACTAATGGGAGGTTTAGAAATGCCTAATTTTGTGGGTTTTATACCCATTCCGGAAAACAAAACCCATAAACCTTATCATTTACAAAATTTCAGCTAACCAAACACCCCATAGTAGACAAGTATCTTCAATGTCCTATAAGAGTTGAAAAAAAGGCCAATTGATCGAACAGACGACTAACCAAAAGACGCATTAAACATGCTTTTTATTGAATTGTACATTTGTCAACATTTATAACCTCATATCTGCAACCTATTTAAAAGGCAATTTTTGTGGGATTAGAATTGTACCTCATGAGCCTAGTAAACAACTAAATGTAATTCAAGAAATCATTCGGTTTTCTACCATATGATTCATTGATTCAGCTAGCAACAAAAGTCGGTGCTAAAGTAGTTAAAAACTGATCGACCCAATTGAAGATAAATATCCAACCAGATAGATGCATTCTCAAGCAAAAGAGTACATAAATTAATGTTTTTGTGAGGCTTGTATTGTAGGCACTACAAATAATACTTAGCTGTTGTGTCACAATGGTCAATTTTTTTAATGTTATATGTGTACTCTCCCAAGCATGAAAGAGTAAATATTCATGTTCTAGTTTGTAGATTCTGATTTGTAAATGAAAAAAGTGAACACTGATGTCTTAAAATTGGACAATAGTAAAATCCCAGGCCATAAAAACTACTGACTAAAATATTTTAATGTCTAACAACAATGCATAATATTGCAAAGCAAAATATTTGGAACATAGAGAAATATCATGATATGTCTCACAACTATCTTACCTCCACCAATTAAAGAATAAAATCTAGTAATCGTATATAGTTGAATCGATTAGCTCCAAATAAGTTCTTAACTCTAATTCACCCTAACCTGCATAAATGAGATTTGATTAGATCATGTAAAAAGTTATGTTGGTTAAACTATGATATCCAAGCACAATATACACAAATCTTACAATTTTCTTTACATCTAAAGTGAACTTTTGGAAATAAATATGAAATTTTGAAATCGAGAATGACTTCTACCTGAACTCTAGAGCTTGATGCTCACTTCAATTTTCTTTATATCCCAAAAAACCACGTAATATTGAACCTTGTAAGGAATAAGAATAAGAAAAGCGTCACATTAGGCATGAGCAATTTTGACCCATTTAGTTACGATTGGGCCATTTTGTGTTGTGTTTCATCTCACAGAATGCGACTGGGAAATTACCGTTAATGCATACAGCCGTTTGGATCGTTTTATTCAAAAAAATGTCAACTATTAGCATAAGAGCATTATTTGTAATCATAACTAACACATTAAATATTCGTAAAAAATTATTGAAAAAAGTGTTTGTAGGAGTGTAGGATAGCTCGAACCATCCTGTTTCGACCCATAATAATATCCGTATGTTTTGACCGTTTATCCGACACACCCATGCCACATGTAGAAGATAAATAGAATTAAAACGTAAATGTATGAAAAATCTAACCTCTTGAATGTCTCCTACATAAATTTGATTACCGTACGCATGAATATAACTGATTGTATTTGGAAACAGCTTATTCTCACACTTCGTAAGTAGCCTTCTTTTCCATCAGCAAGCGGAAAGCTATAGCAGCAAGGTCAATCAGAAAGAAACATCAGCAAGGTCCATTAGAAAATTACATGGAAAGGTCTATCAGCCAAGGTCTATCATCAATGTCTATTAGCAAGGCGCAAGGAGCAGCATCGAGCCGCAGGTAGGGGTGTTCAAACGGCCGGGTTTTGGTTTAAGAGGGTTAATCGGTTTAGTTTATTTTGTTTTAAAGATAAAATTTAACCGCCTGATACCCGATACCCACACCGAAGTTGATGAAAACCAATCCAAACCACTCGAATTAACCTTTAGGTTAATCGGTTTGGGGGTCGAGCAATCCGAAATAGAGAAATAGACAACCATCATGACGTTTGTAATGGAAGTTGAGGTGAAAAACTAAAATTTATGGTTCCTTTTATCTATATAAAAGACTTATAATACATACATAGTAGCACGTAACAACAATTTTGTCATTCCCGAGCAAAAAATACAAATTAACAAGTTGTAGCGATAATAAGTTAACATATAAATGATTCCTACAACTATTGACAATAGTCAAAATACCTGGTAATAAATAATAGTGCTTGATAACAGATTAGAAAATCGGCCAACCATTATACATGTCAAGGGTGGGTTTTCGGGTTAAATCGATTAGTGAACACCCCTAGGTGCAAGCAAGCCGCAACCATAATAAACAGATTGAGTCAGTAAATGAACAGAAAAGCATTACGTTGTTGAAATTGAAGAAGTTAATTTGATAAATGGGAAGAAAAATCATACCATGATAGTATCGATTGAGAGGATGGAGGCTTATTGATCTTCCAATTCAGTAAGACGATGGAATCTTTCTTTTGGAGGAGATAATGGATTTTTTACAATAGGGTTTTCAATTGTTTTGGGGAAGATGAAGAGACTGATTTTTTAGAGGAGCGTATTCTTTTTTTAATTTTACATTTTGCACCCATAACTATCATTTATTTAATCTGAAGCACTTGTGTATTTTTTGTTTTTTCACCATATGTTATGTTAAATACGAGTTTTTAATTTTTTTTTACTAAATCTGGAAATATTTATGTTTTTTTTTACATTTCAATAATTAAAGTAAAAAATAAATAATTAAGTTATTACTTAATAAGGTATGATTTGATTTTTTTAAAATAAAAAATTCCCACTAGAGGTTTTGTTTTATTATATAAAAGATAACTTCTAAGAGTTTTGAATTTGACATTAGACCTGGTCAAAGATGACAACTTATTAGAAAGACCAAATACTTAGTCAAGTCAACTTTACTTATCTTCCAAACAAGAGACTATTATGTGCTTTAGATTATAAAGGAAACATGCACCACAAACATGCATACACATAAACAAGAACCATTATCCAAAGAAAAAATCTAGCCCACTTAACGTGAAGTCGCGGATGTTATGTCTTCTTCCAATCCATCCATGGATGACTTACCACCAAATGTCATGGTCGATATTCTTTCAAGGCTTCCTGTCAAGACAATCATCCACTGCAAGTGTGTTTGCAAAAAGTGGCGGAATATAGTTTTGGACTCGTATTTTGCTAATTATCACCTCTTGAGATCATCTAAGGGCCTCATGATTCAGCATAACTCCGAAGAACATATGGGCAGTTACTCTAAACCAAATGTTTTGAAGTGGGTGGAGATAGAAGACGAACAAGATTACCACCGTTTGCATCATGACCCCGTCATGTGCCTTGATCTAAATCTTGCACCTATTTTCCAAGAGGCTCAATTACTTCAAGTGGGGTCCGTCAATGGTTTGATCTGCTTGTGGGAGTATGGTCCTACAGGTGATAACACTTATATATGCAATCCAATCACTAGAGAATATATGATCCTTCCTAGGCAACAATACTACAGAGAAGGTTATGCCACAATTGTTTACGGCTTTGGAGTCGGTTTACGTACTAAGGAATACAAAGTGATACGTATTTTTGAAGGGGATATACCCCCAGACCAAACTTCACAATCTAGACCAAGTCTTTTAGAAGCTGAAGTTTACACCCTTGGCACAGGCCAATGGCGAAGTCTTGGTCATATCCCTTACTGGCTCAACGGATATTTTGGGCCTTTTCTAAATGGTCATGTTCATTGGTACGTTATTGACCGTGATTTCCCTGAAAAGCTTTGTGCTTTTGATTTTGACAACGAGACTTTTAAGTTATTTCCTTCTCCTCCTAGTGAAGCAATTGAAGAAAGTGGGGTCCATTTCAATAGTTTGGGAGTCCTAAATGGATGTTTATCTCAATCTGACACCTATGATTTTTCTCAATTCACGATATGGGTGATGAAGGAATACGGGATCAAGAAATCATGGCATAGAGAGGTGGTGATCAAGGAAGGTATTAGCCCTGATCTAGATTGGATTATGTGGGAACCTATGTATCTACTAGAGGGTTTAAAAGATGGCACAATTCTGATGGTGTATTATGAAGACAAATTGTTGGCGTATGATCCTCAGACGAAAACATTTGAAGACACGGAAATTTTTAAACGGTACTTGTTTGGGATGACTTATCGTCCTGGATTTCTCAGACTTCAGAACTTCAAGTTAGAGACAGTTCACATGTTCTAAAGTTCAACGCCTATACATTAATTAACGTAACAAGTTAGTAGTCCGGGGAAATATGAATGAACTCGATCACACAAGTATCGTGATTAAACTTCTTTGATTGTCTATTACAAAGATGAATAGTCGATATATGTATTTTCTGGAAATGAGCAAAACGTTTCCAAAAAGTGTATTTGGATTGTCAAATCTATATATAAATTCTTAGACGTGTTTTGTATATTTAATTTTATTCAGTAGCTAGCTGGTTTGAATTCCCATTGAATAAACTAGACCAAAATTGATATTTCAAACGTGAACTCTATTTTCTCGGACGTGACACAAAGTTCTTTAGCGGGTAAAAAATTATACGAAATAAATATTTTCTTTTAGAAAAAATAAAAATAAAAATAGCGCATATTTGTCATGTACGTAAGCTTATGTACAAAACCATCTCGAAACTACTTTTTATCATTTAAAATATATCGGCTACGTTTGGTATACAAGATTATGGAGAGATTATGCTTATTTTTTCAAAAAATAAGCTATTTAAAAAATAATATTTGTTTGACAGACATAACTTATAACAGATTATAAAAACAATAATATTCCATAATCTCTGAAAATAAACATGTAGCATATAAAAATAATATCTTTTTATAATCTTTTTAAGCAATAGCACCAACACCAGCAACAACACCAGTATCAGTACAATCTATTTTTGCCAAACATATCCCAAGACTACATCATATTTGATTAAAGAAAGTCAAAATAAGCTTGCATTACTTTTGTTTAATGAAAAAACTCATCTTTTTTTTTTTTTTTTTCAAAATCTAGTTTGTACCTTGTGAACAACTTCCTTTATTGATATTAACTTGAATTTATATGATAGTTGTTGATTTGGTGTTTTGGTGTCGAGTAATATGTATCTCGTTATTTGCTTATGTAAGTTAATTGTTGTCAGTTTGATGTTATGTAGCTTATTATTATTGTGAGAGTTTGATTGTATTTATTAGTTATTATTGTTTGCTAGCTTGTAATTGTGTGTTATGATAGTTTTCATGTCGTCAGCTACTTTTGTACGATTCGAAAGATAAAAATTGGTTTTTAGTCTACTAGAACAATAATTCTTAGTTATGTTTGTTTTATGTGAATGCATACTATGTTATCGCATGACAGTCTTCTAGCTACACGTTTCTTTAACATGTGCAATGTTACATTATGATATATATATATGTGTGAAGAAGATTGTGCAATTTGTATTATTTGGCATGACCGGTTGGACCATCCCACGTCAATGATGATGCGAAAAAATATATACTACAAAAAAGGTCTTTTAGACCGGTTGTAAAAGCCATTTAGACCGGTTACCCAACAGGTCTAAATGAGGGGAGGTCTAAAAGATGAAAGTCATATAGACCGGTTGAAGCACCGGTCTAAAAGTTCATTATTTAGACCGGTTAGTATATCATATAGACCGGTGCTTGCACCGGTCTAAAAGAGCATTATTTAGACCGGTTGGTATCATTATAACCGGTCTATATGTGGATTTTATTAAAAAAAAATACTAATCCCAAACAGCCCTTTATACGCAGATTCAATAAGTAATCTCAGACAACCTTCTCTATAAGCATTTCTCTAAATGAAAATGCTTATAAAAAGGGTTGTTTGGATTGCTTATTGAAACTACGTATAAAAGGTTGTTTGGGATTGCTTATTGAATCCTACATTTACGCTCAAGTATATGCAAATACAAAGAAACATACATTATCCTTAAAGAATTACAAACCAAACAAAAAAACATTCATAAGAATTACAAACCAAATACAAAGAAACAGGGACTATGCGACCACATATTGCAACAGCTGACTTTGCAACAGCTGACTCGATCATCATGGCAAACAATAACATATTAGCAACTCCAAACACCACCTCTCACACTTTCACTTGCTAAGCTGTAAACTTTCAAACATGCTGCACAATGAAAATCACAACACTAATCAATAGACTGTAAATAGTGACAAAAATAAAACATACTTTGTATCTTTTTGGCAAGCTGTGACAAGTTTCGGCTTTCACAAAAAAACATGTGTTTCCAGTTATACGTGTCCTCCAGTCCCCAGCCTTGATTCCACATCACATAGAAAATGACAGATCAGATCCATAGCAAATGACATATCAGATCGCAACTTGGATTTGTAAAATAAGAAGCATAATTCAATATGAGTAATGATACATTCATTGGTTTTGTCCAGTGCAATTCGAGATAAAGTGATGAACCTGATACCAGATTCATTGGTTTTGTCCTGTGCAATTCGAGATAAAGTGATGAACCTGATACCAGGGACTTGGGTGTAAGTTTTGAAAAGGCGAACAAGGCATCCTTTACTGCTCCTAAGAAAAACAACAATGGATTGAAACACTGAATCAACAACTTGGGAACCAACTGTTTCCTTAATTCAAAATCACCTAATTAAACAAAACTATCGTGAAAAGTACAAGACAAATATATATTTGGAGTGAAAAAAAAAACAGCTAGATAAAATGCATACCAAATAAACTAGTCTCTGCATGATTTTCATCTTTTGTGGATCGACAATGGAACCTTACAGATGTAGTATTTTGCTGCAAAACCATCCCAAATAGAACAACACAATCAGTAAGCACAAAACATGTTTAGGGAAAGAAAAACACCAAATTATAAACTACAACTACATTAACCTATTAGCAGTTCGGATATGTAGGAGCAGATATATGGATTTCTAATCCTATTAGCCTAAGAACCTCCATTTAATAAATAAAAAGTCTAAGTGAAAAGCGTAACACAAAGACAGGGGCGAAAATCGCCCTTTTATAAAAAATCTTGGAAACCACTTTAAAAGAATCTGATCTCCCTTCAATTACATGTTCATTGCGTTTACCACAGGATGCATTTAGGCCAATGATCAATTTTTAAATTTGTTATAATGCAACTCTCACCCCTTTCAAAACATAAATAGTTTCTTTGTATAGCCTAATGATTTTGTTTTTTTCTTTTAACAGTATTCTAAAAGGGGTAAAGAGTACCAAAACTTGAGCCAGGATCTTATTGATGCAAATAGAAATGATATGCAAGCATGAAAATCATGAAGTCAGATCATCCGCTACCACAAAGAGCAACTACCAAACCATCCAGGACCATACTAGCAGCACCACGGTTAAACCAATGGAATAGAAAAACTTATGCTCCAATGACAAGAAAAAACAACTATACTGTCAATTTTTTGAAGAGAAAGAAGTCATGTATTTACACTTTATTAGAAAGAAGTCATTTATTTACACTTTATTAGAGATGACTAAGCAAAAAACTACTATACTGTCAAATATTTAAAAGCATTTCTAAGTTCTAACGCATAAAGGGTTAACATCAGATATAGATTTTCTCCCGACAGTTGTCCCTTTTCTTCTTTCTTTTTCATTTAAAACATTAAATTTTACTTTTTGCTTTATAAGGAAAAAGGGACGTCTGTTTTGATTTTGTAAGATATTGAACATTTGATTAGTTTATCAGCTCATATTTAAGATTTATGAGATTATTAACTTGAATGTATATCGTATATCTAAAGGAGTGTTTGTGGATACTATTCATAACTACTTACCTACTTAATAAGCATTTTGAATAATCAAACCCAAAGACTTTTTCATGAACATGTGTTTGGGAGTGTTTTTTAAGTCCTTATCAGCTTATTATTAAGCATATAGCAAATTAAGAACTGCTTAATTTTAAGTGTAAGGTTACTCAAACACCATGTTAGTCCACAATCCCTAATTCCATCATTCACACATTCATAAGTCAACAATCAACAGTTGCCTCTAGGAAATAATTCACACATACATATGATATCTATATCATAAATTACTGCTTAATCCAACAAAAATATAACAAAAACTCACTAATATTCTACTATTAACCTGAGTTGCAACATATAAAAATTTAATGATGAAGTCAAGATCACTCACTGATTAAGTGGAGCTGCCTCGATGGTGAAGTAGTAAAGGGTTTCGGAATGGATCTAATGGTGGTGAAGTGGAGCTGCGCCGATGGTGGGTTGGTGACGGTGGCTGATGGATGGTTAGGGTTTGATAGTAGTTTAGATCCAGAAGGATGATAGTGAGTTGGTGACTGTGTTTAAGGCGGAATGTTGAAAAGTTTGAAGACCTAGTGAAATTTAATCCCTCCCAAAAAGTTTTGAGACCGGTGTCTTTCAATTTCAACCGGCACTAATGTGTTTTATTATTTAGACCCGTGGATTTGTAAGTAACAGGTCTAAAAGAGCTATTTTTAGACCGGTTCATTTCGTTTACACCAGTCTAAATCTATTTTTTTTATTTGGACAGGTGGAAATCAAACTAACCGGTTTAAAAGGTTTTTAAGTGGGCTAAATTATCAATCTTCTCAAAATAAAGCATACCAATTGATCCGGATTATATATATATATATATTATAACGGGAGGCGTTTGGCATTAATCTTGCGTCAATCCACTTCAACGCCTGCCAAGCATTTTGTCCAACTAAGCAATGTTTTATCCATCTAATTATTAATATTTAATTTTCGATTTAATTTATGAATTTTCGGATTTTGAAAGGTATTATTTATAAAATTCGTTTTAGTAAAAAATGTGCATGGTGAGATTCGAACTTGGGTTGTTTGTAGGATTAGTATAAATAACGTGTGTGTTTACCACTTGGCAACAAGTTATTTTGATAATTATGTTGCATACTATAATATATAAATGGCTATAATTTATCTACAAAAATTATATTAAGTAATTATCTTTTTTAAAACTTATTATACATATCTTTTCCTTAAATATATTTTCACAATATACGGTATTTTATATATTTATCATACAAAACCCTAATTCTTCTTCTTTCATCTTCCCTAATGAATGACTTTTTGATGTGGACGTTTGGTTAGATAAAAGGCTTAAGAGCTCGAAACGCATGTCATCCAAGGTATTGAGTTTTTAAAAGTTTTAGTACCGTGTTGTTGGTTTTAGTTTACTGAATTCTTCACCATATAATATTTTTTTGTTAGAGATGGTATCAAAGGTTCAGTCCACGACTTGGATGCGAAACACATTTAATGATGTTTGAGGTAAGATTTGTTTTGTTACCAATGCGGCCTTCACTTGATACATATTATTTGATTTATCTGATTACACTCTCGGCTACATTAGATACACGTGGAATGCACACACTTATACGTGATGTCAAAACAAGAAAGCATGACTTTGTGTTTTATGCCGACTGTTCCTGGAACTTTTCATTGACTAATAATTAACCAGGTTCCCAAGTGCATCAGCTTCATGACTTATGGTACTATATGTTACCTTTTGTTTTCTTTACTATATCTACAAGAGACAAACTTCTATTAATATATGGTTGTATAGATGATTGCTTCTATTTCTTTTATAATTTTGAGTACTTTTTAGTATATTTTGAAAAAATTCACTGTACCCCATCACAAAATCATGTGATTGTTCGTCTTGATATTAAGCAAGCGAGTATTTTTATGATGAGGTTATTCATATATTCGTTGTTTTAAGTTACTGATTAATAGTTTCGTTGTTTCACATTGCCTTTAATCACTTATGTTTAAAATATCAGTTTGTTTGGTACTTTCTTAACATCATTCATTCATCTCCAAAATCGAACTAAACCATAGGTACGTCGATATTTAGTACTCACTATATTTTGCAGTTTGAATGCCTACTCTGTTTTTTTCTATGTAGCAAATACAAAACCTTCACTTTCGATCTAAACAGTCTTAGTAACATTGAGTGAAGAAGAAGAGAACGTGACGAGGAATGTTGGATGGAAAACATTCTTAGATTATGTCGTCATCTAAGAAGGATTGTGGTTTTTTGGTTTGATCATCATAACTCATATTGATTTGATGGGTCTTCATAAACTTTTAGACCTGAACAGCGACCCCTATACGTATTTTCTTTTTCCATTTTTATTTATCCGTGCTTAATTGCTTTACTTCCATATTCATGCAAATGTGTCCATCTCTTTAGGTACGTATACAACCGATGCAAGACAAACGGTGTGATCACAGGAAGAGTCGTCGTGAATGTAAGGACGATCACTTACAACATACTTTCATATGCCCTGATAATGATCGTTTGTTACTGATCTTTGACAAATTGCCTTTTCTTATTTTTTTACCCAATAATCTTTTTTAAATTTCGTACTTTACTATATTTTCTGGTAATATTTGTTAACTTCTTGCAGCCTCCACAATCTTTTGTTGCAACTATGGAAAAGCATATATCCCGACCGAGACGCTGGTGCAGTCCTATATACTTGAAATCATATACATATTTTATGTTATTTTCATGAGTATCTCATTTATTAACACAAGTGGAAGCAGTTATGAGATCGGTCTCACCCGGCCTTCAATCAAGAGGTAAGTGGAAGCTGTAATGAGATCGTTCTCACCCAGCCTTCAACTAAGAGGTAAGTGGTTTACTTTTATTGCTCAGTATCTGCGTTTCTTCAAAAGATTTATGTTGTTCTTTTTTCCATTTTTGTACATCCTGTTCGTCCTAGGCGTTTGGCACGCGGTAAGTTACGTGTCTAGATGCATCATCAGTGATGAAACCTGTTATTCGTGTCCGTATCTTATAACATCCACATTGAACTACTTTTATTGTATGCCCATTATACGCCCGCCTAAACTATACGGACCTATAATAAGAAAACTTCTAATATGCTCCTAAATTGTCATTAAACATATATATACATTACTAAATATGTCCCATTTTAAAGAATAGGTAGTTATAAAATATATACTACTCTAAGCGTATTATTAACAATAAAGTAGGATAATACAAAAATAAGGAATGTAACTTGTATGTCATTAGCTGGTATTGAGAGCTGCATAACTATGGAGTTTTGGACCATATTATAATAGGAACTCGGAGTGTTTGGTTCAGGTTATAATAAGAACAAAATGTGTTTTAAGCAAACTAAATGTATTATACCAGGTAGATTGGTATAGGAATGAGGGGTTTTTGGAATGAGTGGTTGTTTTCGTATTCCCATGTATGCAGTTCCAGGAATCAGGTTCACAAACCACAACAAACTGCAGGTTCAGTAAAAAATACTACAACCATATATAATAAAGATACACACAACAACTAATCCTCTGAAATGGTGCATTTCCTTTTTCGATTCTTGTTTTATAGCATTCATTTATGATAGCTTGGTAAAATAACGATCACATGTTTTAGTGACGAACTAAACTCGCGTGATGATTGAAATCAGTTTCTGAGCATTAGAACATAAAACCCATCTGAATTACCTCGGATTTGATTGCATTAGATGGAACAACACATCTGCTCCGGTGCATTCGATTCGAGAGTACAAAGGAAAGCAGATTTCATCCTTGACACGATGACGGAAGCGATCGCTCTTATTAATAGCACCGACATCAAGCAAGGAGCACGCTGGCAACATTGATGACCGTTGATGTCTCCCCAATAAAGAGTCGACACATGACATACACGAAACATCTACACCAAGAACAACAGAGGACACCGACTGGTGCAACTCTCGGCTCAAAGCGAAGCAACAAAATTCTTCCAAAAGATGCCACAACTATCTTTGAGCAGGTGGACTTTTAAATACAAATATGATGTTTATTTTTACGGTGCACGTAATTATGTTGAAGATATATTGAGTGCTTTAAAGCATTGGTCGAATAATTACCATTGCAACTTCATTGAGCATACTTGTATGGGTCAAAATAATTTTAGATTGTTTGAACACATTAGCGACTTGCTAATATTGAAGGTTCTTTCTCTCATTGGCATTCTTTTTCCATCACGTATTTAGACACTTTTTAATAACATGATTGTATTCCGCACCGCTGCGGCCTGCAGCCAACCTCGATATATACTAATAGCTCCTCGCCTCTTCTAGATCATATCAAACCGCCATTCACTGTTCTAGATTGTGTATGCCGACCTACTGTTTCAACACTCGATTCATAAATCATTATCGAGCGGTTAGCATTATCTTCGATAATTTTTGCAGTCTTCGGCTTTCTAAAAACCACGCCTGATTTCTGTTGCTGCTTATTAAGGTTGGGATACATATGATTTTGGTTTATGTGATTTGTTCGATATACAACATAACAGGTAAGTGCCAACCAATAATAGATACGGTTAATTTTTTTAACTTATCTTCTTCCTCTAAAAAAGGCTTCCCGCGTTTTCAGGTTGTCTGACAAGACGGATATGGAGATGAAGAATAACAGACGAAGGATATGAAAAAAATAGAGGAAGCAGTCTTTTTGGTGACTAAAGACTCAAAAAATGGAAAGATGAGGCCATGGGCAAGCGCATCCTTCAGTTAATGCTTCGATCCCGACCACGTATTATGAAAAAAATAGAGGAAAGCAGAACCAAGTCAAGATGATACGTTCAACCCCTTTTTTTTGGCCAAAAATCATACCATTTCCAAAAGAACTAGATGGTGTTACAATATTGAAAAATTAAATTATTAAACGAGCACGACCATATAATGAACAATTCAGACATTTGTCCATGTTCATTAATTTAACAAAATGGCCATAAAATATTGATTTATATGTATTGGTTCGATAAGCATAATTGAACTTCCAAACCAAAGGGTTGATAAACACTTTAATTTGCTGAACATTTGGTCCCTTTAAGCATGAATTTGGAACATTTTAGTTTTATACTCCCCCTTTAATAAAGCATAATCAATTAAAGGGTTTTAGGGAGAGTTATCTTGAGCACAAAATATTTTGAAAGATTTTGAAAATCTTTTTGAACAATCTTGAAAAAGTGCTCAAGATGATGATGATTTCTCACCAGTTTTAAATGTAGTGCACTGAAGTGTACACTTGATTTTTCTATAAAAGCACGAGTTTTGATTTGATAATAATCAAAAGTCATCATTTTTGGTCCGGGTTTCGTACTGAAGTATACGAAAGCCATTTTATGAAGAAATTTTTGAGAAACGACATGTTTTAGAAAACATATAAAGAACTCTCGCTCAAGCATCCGTACATACCAGTATCATTGTTGAATGACATTTCTAGAAGCGTCTGAATATCGATTATCGAGAGACATGTCGTGAGAAGAATATTTTGGATTTTGATTTTATATTGTTTTGTATTTTGAAGGTTTTATATTTTGCTTTTGTTGGTTTTCAAATTTTGTATTTTGGTTTTCAAAAATATTTACTGTGAAGCTTTTGTAAAATCATTTTCAAGAAGATTCGAGAAGACGTTCTAACTCCTCGGGGTTAGGCTTCGCATTCAATTCGTCGAACTAAATCGTCAAGCCTTTCTTTTGGAAGGGCTTTAGTAAATAGATCGGCGAGTTGGTAATCGATCTTCACGAAGAATAATTCAACGGTACCATTTTCGACGTACTCTTTGATGAAGTGATAGCGGACTCGATATGCTTAGTCTTTGGTGATGAGCAGATTGCATGATATGGCTATGGCACTTTTCGAGTCACAATACATAGGTATTTTATCGAAAGTAAAGCCATAATCGTGAGTTGTGTTCTCATCCATAGAACTTGAGCACAACACGCAGATAGAGACACATACTCAGCTTCAGCGGTTGAAAGTGCAGTGCAATCTTGTTTCTTGGAAGACCAGCTTACTAACTTTTCACCCAAAAATTGTGCTCCTCCTGATGTACTTTTTACTGTAACTTGATCACCTGCGTGGTCCGCATTAGATCAAATCTGGATTCCTTCGGATACCAATGTCCCATGTGAATGGATGTCTTCAGGTACCGAAAGAGACCGATATTCTCAAGACCTTAAATCCTTACAACTTACAAGAGACCGATATAACGTTCAAACTACAAGAGACCGATATAACGTTCAAACTAGGTACACATGCATTTTGTGGGTGGGAAGGTCGGAAACGGTCATGGGATATCCCAGACTGCGTATATCTGAAGTGGGAAAACCTCACTCGTTTACCCGTTTTATGTTATTCTTGTACTCGGCGAAACGGATTACCATGTACATTCTTATTTTATGACATCACCTTTGCATACATTGCTTCACGTAATGGAAGAAAAACCATTTTAATTTTCTACATACAGTTAGAAGAAATTGATATTGCATTTGGTGAATGCCTTAGTGATATTGCATTTCGTGGGTTTGGAGGTCGAGTTTTATCTTAGTTTGTTTGGATCCCACTTGCACGTCTTCGTTTGGTCCTGGAGTAATTGTGAGTCACATGGTCGAGTAATTGTGAGTTTAATTAGAGGGACACAAGTTAGAGGGTCGAGTAAACTTTGTTGTAAGTTCAAAATCACTTGGTCGGTAGCGTCAGATGTATATACTAGCTTCTTGCTAGTTTTTGTATTAACTTATATAATATATATTTGCCTTTCAATATAATTATTTGAGTAAATTATTGTCTATTTGAATATACCCTAAGTGGGTGACCTACTATGACTTAGGGATTTTCCTAAGAAGGTCTCACTCTCGAGTTTAAACCCTTTGAGTTGTAACCTCTTACGCCTATCCGCCTCGTGGAAAACTGGTACTATACGGACTGGTATGGGTCTTGCAAGGTGGTAATGTAGTATGCAGAGTTTGCGATTCACCTGCTTTACATCATCAACTAGCCATGAAGTTTTCCAATATAGGCCGTCATCATAAGCGTTTCAATATCATAAGAATTTGTGATGTTTTGAAGACCACTTGCTCTACATATTTGTTTAGACTTTAGATTCTTCTCTCTTTCTCGTTAAGTTATAAGTTCTATATTGTAAAGTTCTTTTCTTTCAAGTAAGATAATGTTGTTTCTTTGGGTAACCATTGTTTTCGACCATTTGGCCGACTAGTCCACATGGCTCGAACTACCACCACACTAACTCAAAACGGGTAAAGCCCTCCTTTTCATGTGGTTGGCGTGACTACCTCACGGTTGTTTCCACTTAGCAGGAATTGAGCTTGAGACCTCTCACATTTTAGTGATGATAGTAACAAGCTTTTTGCCCTCATAGATGTTGGACCCTGTTTAATGTATGCGCCAAAACAAAAGCAAAGCCTGCTCTTTTCTGGTTTGGGCCAACAGGCCAAACAAACCCATTTAGCAGTTAGTTTTATAAAACGGTTATTTAGTCAGTTTTAGGGTTATGTCGTTTCTCTTGAAACTTGTATCATTTGATAGCAGCTTTTCAGTTTGTATAAATAGAATAGGATTCTGTAAACAAAGTTAACCTCTTCAGTTTTATATCAGATTCTTTAAAGGGGTTCACCCATCTTCTTTGTTTTTCACTCTTATTGATTCTTTGATTATGTTATCATGATGTGTTTGATCATAAGATCCTGGAACAACAAACCTGTGACAACAGCCCACCAAATTCCGAACAATAGACCCGTATTTTGTTTTATTCCTACTTTAGTGTATGTTTTTTTCCTTTTATGTTCTATGTTTGTTTGCGCTTTTACTGATATATGCTTTTAACTTATCATATGCAACTAGTTTGTATCCTCTCACACACAAAAACATACACACATACATATGCTATATATTTTGTTCACATATACACCTACACACACTTATGCCATACGTCTTTTTGGAAGCAGTCCCTTTACTTTTAGGTAGGGGTGTGATTGTCTACATCCTACCTCCTCATTGCCTCCTCCGACATGGTTGGGTACTGTTGCTGTAGTTGTTGTAGTAACACGTCTTTTGCCACTAGACCACTCATGAGTGGTTGTTTTAAAATATAATTATTATTCAGATGAAATGGCTTTTTAACAAACAATCCATTTTGTCACCCCTAATATTGGCGACTTATTTGACCACCTATGAAGAAGAAGTCTTCGTCGCCGTCAAGCATTGGATACTTACGAAAATGTCATGTACAACATTTTATCTAGACTTCAGTCAAGACAATTATCCCTTTGTAAGTGCGTATGCAAGGATTGGCGAATTTGATTTTGGATTCTTACTTTGTTGATCTTCATCTTTCAAGATCACGTGAGGGCCTTATGATTCATCATTTATCACATCAAAATGTACTCGATGACGGAAAACAGATTTCTAAAGTTTGTGGAGACGAAACGAACACGATCACCACCGTATGCTCCGCGACCTAGTCATGAGTATTGATCTTAACGGTGCAAATCTTTTCCCATACACCACAAAAGTCTTGGTAGGCTCGGTTGATGGTTTGATTTGTTTGTGGGAATATGGTGGTCGTAAAGGTGATAATACTTACATATGCAATCCAATCACAAGAGAATATATGATGCTCCCAAAACAAAATTTTCACACCGATACGTATTATGAAGTAAGATATGGTTTTGGAGTTTCAAGAAAGGGTGAATATAAAGTAATAAGGATGTTTGAAAGATTTAGACCTCCAAATCCAGTTGAAGTCGAGGTTTACACACTTGGCACAAATCAATGGAGAACCCTTGACCAAGGCCCTGACTACGTTAAGAGGCATGGCCATGTAATGGACGGACTATCATTAAATGGATATGTTCATTAGATGGATAGTGATACTCTTTATGCGTTTGATTTGGATAATGAGAAATTCCATTTATTTGGTCCCACCCCTCGACGACAACGGGAGAGTTTCTCATTTTTGGGAGTCTTAAAGGGTTGTGTTAGTCGATTTTCTTGGTCTTATGAAAGATTTACAGTTTGGATGATGAAAGAACACGGGATCAAGAAATCTTGGCATAAGGAGTTGGAGATTGAATATAATACAATAACTCGTGTAGACACGTGGCTTCCTTCATGTCTCATTGATGGCTTAAACAATACAAGTATTTTGATTGTTTATGATGAAGAGAAACACAAACTTGTGGCATATTGTCTTGAGACAGATACAGTTGAAGAAACAGATATATATGACAACATCTTCAAAGTAATGTGTAACACCCCAATTTCCACGGTAATGTTTTATTACTATTTTATACGCTTCCTAGTTGACTTCCATCACTTTTTATATAATATGGTTAGTCAAAGTACCTCACATGAATTAAGTCATAGCAAAAAGGACTAACTTTGAATTGGTCCTACTACGAGGACTAAAGTTGTCAAGTGAATAAAGTTGTACAAATATCACAAAGATATATCGAACCGAAATCCGAAATATCGACATATTTCTTATTCCTCTCAAAAATGGCGACACATACATATCTCTTCCTTATGATCTAGGGTTTTGATTCCAAGTTGATTTTGAGCAAGATTCAAGTAAGATATCACCTTGTCCAAGTCTATAAGCGAATAAAATAGGGTTCCCACCATCCAATTTGAGGTAAAAATCATACTTTGATCTCTAATTCATGCTTTAGAACTACCCTTTAATGGGTAATGCTAAAAGATTAAGTTTTATGCCATTTATGGGGTTTTGTAGAATTTTACATGATTATGTAAAGAGGTGATTTTCTAAAATCACTAAGAATCCATGTAATGGTTTAGAAATATGATGGGTACCTTGTTAGGATGCCATGACACCAATTTATGGTGTTAATTTTTAGAAATTGTGATGGCATGGTTATATAAGCATGACCAAACACCCTTTATGGCTTATTAGCTTATTATGATAAGTCTTATCAAGTTCCTAATGAGCTTAATAAAAATTATGTGTTCCTAGGTTATAAGTGTTAACGGGGGACGTCTTTAGGAAGCTCGTGATTCTATTCAAGCGGCTTTAAGGTGAGTAACATATTTAAGTGTAGAAACGGGTCCTTAGTAACTCGTTAATGTGCCACTCTAATTGTGGTGATCCCGTTCATGTTCATGTTATATACAAGTTTTACGGGTATATAGTGTTGTAATTACATATTATGTGCTTAAATACCTTACATATGGAAGGTTTATATGTGATATATGTTAGACGGGTCAAAACAGCCCCAAATGACCCGTTTGGATTTAGTTAAGTATTTTCAGCCTAAATATTATAATATTAATTGTGTAGCATTCTAAGTGGACGACACGTGTTATTATGTCATTACATGCTCGAAGGGAGCCTAGGCGTCTAAGTGGACGATCGAGCCTTATTAGCATCTCATTTTGTAAAATGAGACTTAGACATCCTAAGTGGATGACCAGTGTTTATAGCGGCTCAAAGTCATGGAATATATGACTTAGACGTCCTAAGTGGACGACTAGAACATTTTTAGTTACATTGAACCAATATGGGTTCACGTCCTTAGTGGGCGACTATATAATAATAAACAAGTAATCATTGTCTACGAAGCAACCATAATATCATGCCGTGTTATGATTAGTATCTTTTATATGTTATCTCACTAAGCGTTGTGCTTACGTTGCTTTGTTGTACTTGTTATAGGTGAAGCTAGTGGTAGTGCTACTGAAGATGCGAAGACCGAGAACTAGACCTCGGTGGGATACTTGGGTAATGAGCCTTTTCCCTACACGCTCTCTTACCAAGAAACGCCCTAGGTTGTATGCTTTTGTGTATAAACATATAAACTCATGGTTATGTGATAATCAAGTAGATAAGTAGTTTCTTTTATAGTTTAAAGGGTGCTTGGCATAGTGCCATTCTTACCCATATTGACCCATTTTGATCTTGTACGGGTCAAGGCGAATGATATATGTTATGTATAGTTTTGATGTGTTAATATAAGTGTTGGTGTAAATATTTATATGTCCAAAAAAAAAAATAATAATAAAATAAAAAATAAAAAATAAAAAAAATAAAAAAATTTAGCCTGGGCGTTTCATAATGACTTATCGTCCTAGCTTTCTCAAACTCCAAAACTTTCAATCGGAGGGGGTTCATGTCTTCTAAAGGTCAGGAAATATTATATCATGTCTTTCTAATAGCAGCAAATAATCTATTCGAGTCCAATTTGTTACTATTGCATTTTAATGTCCCATGGGTTGAGGTCCTAATGGTCAATTTAAATGTTCGAGATACATTCATTACCGAAATATAATGATTATGAATCATATCCTTTTGGGATATTCTTGACTTTGGTTATACTTGGTCGGGTTTGAAGACTTATGAAGAAGATTTGGCGGTAACTTATCTTCTTATATGTAGACATTGTCCTTGCATTTGGTTAGGATGAGCGACATTAGTTATGTTTAATCTGGAGTGGTGGATATGATTGTGTTTGTCAAGACCTTCCCCTTTTGGTCCTATAATAAAATCTTTGTATCATTTTAATCGCAACTAAACCATGTATATATCACGTATAGCTTGTTAACTTGTATTAGAGGTGACAAAATCTTTGAGTCATGTGGGTTGTGTAACGACTTTGGGTCAAACGGGTTACACTTTTTCTCCAACTACTAGATCTATTTAATCAATACTTTGTATCTCAAATATGTTTACATATGCTGTAATTTTTTAAGATTATATTTTCTGGGGTCTTCTTTATGAATTTAAACTTTTTGTTATATGTACGACCCATGAGAGATCACATAACCCAGACTGACCCATTTACTAGTACCTATTTAGAATTGCATCCAATCTTTGTTTTTCTGATGTTGATTACGCGGGTTTCACTTCTACGTGGAACTTGTCTTGACATCCAATCATAGAAGAACACATTTCTCTAATTATGTTGTTTCTTTGTAATACAATTGTAGGTCCTGTTGGAGGTTTGAGCAATGTTGATGTATCAGCAGGGGCAGGTATATGATTTGCACCTTTATGAAGACGCCGTTAACTATGTTTTGATCTGCCTGTAATGCTCTTCTTGAGTAACAATACTGGAAGAAGAGATAAAACTGACTAAAGATTCAAGAACTAGAATAGAATCTCAAGTGGGAGTTTTATTAATTGAATGATTCGAGTTCTGAGGAATTAAGAGAGGATTTGGGGAAGAAACCACAATCAAAACATAAAATGAAAATGAGAACTCTAAGTGGCTTATATTGGAAATTCACTTGTGGCTCGAATTTCCCCAAAAATATACCCGACTCTTGCCACTAACACTAACGTGTTACTCACGTGACTAATCTAAAAACGGACCATAACAATTCATTCCCCTTAAGAGATTCTTGACTTCAAGAATCGAGTCTAAATTTGCAAATATTCTCCAACTTACAAAAATCCCAGCAAATAAGCAAACATAATCCCAATAGTGACTGATAGTTTTGTCAGAACCAAAACTCCCTCTCCAGTTTTGAGGCGCTATCTCAGCTATATATACAGAAACTGTCACAATTCTCAATTTCCGGTCATTTCTCAAACTCAATATTCATCATTTTTCGTAAACTAGGTTTACGAGTATCAAATTCGCGTAACCTTAGGGGTTTAGTTGCGAATTCATTAACAATCATCAAGGACATTTCATATAGACTAGGTTTAATCTACATTTCATTAGCATCATTGTCATCATATTAGTTCATGCATGATTTTGCATTTTACATTAAACGCGTAATTTTCATATTAAATAAACGCTATCGCGTAACTAATTATTTTGAACATTTGATCCGATGCTTCCAAAAATTATCTCGGTATATTTTTATACTCATATTAAGATTATAAAAATAATATTATGAGTTTACCCGGTGTTTTAAATTTATTTTGTATATAAATTGTTATATTTATATAATTACGACGGTTTTCTTAAATACTACACGATAATTATTATTTCACTCAAATTTTGCAAGGAATGTATTTTTATAATTTTTATGACTTCAATATATTTTATTTTGATCAGTTAAAATTTATTTTTAGTTAACGCTACCCTACAAGCTTAAATATTTACACAAGTTATTACTTATCCTTAAGTAACTACACAATTATACTACATATTAATGTTAAAAAAAAAAAAAAAAAAAAAAAAAAAAAAAAAAAAAATCATCCACTAGTCTACTAACTCACCCTTGTCGACAACAAGGGTGATTCACACTTAATTTGCAAATATCTTCATCTTATATTGTTTAATTCTCTTATACTTCACATAATATCTCATAACTCAAAGTGTAAAAAAAAGAAAAATTCTCTTCTCTCTTCCTCTTGCTTGGACCGGCCATTGAAGACCAAGAAGAAGAACACAAAAGTTTTTCAAGCCAAGTTTATAAAACAATCTAGACACACTCTTGATTAAGGTTGTGAAATAAAAACCTTGGGTGTTTAGGATTAAACCTTTGATCATTAAACCTCATCAAGTTACTAGTAAGCATTTCATATTCATCATCATCTTTCATATTCATGTTGTGTTCATTTTATCATGTTTGAGTAAAAACATGCAAGTCATATTGATGTTTATACCACTTTTTATTGTTTTTAAGAGTTATATATATAATTATCATCCTATAATTACTCCTTGAAATATATCACTTTTGGTGATGTCTAGGAAACCATGACACCCTAAGAAGGTGTATGGTAGGATTAGAATAGCTTCGGAGTTGGTTTGAATTGGTTAGAATAGGTTTTGCGCGAGAAAAACTCATTTCGACAACTCTAATTAGAGGTCTGATCAAAATTGTTAATTCTGGAATTTTCGACAGTTTATAAAATTTTTTGGGCTAGACATTTGGAAAATAAACTTTAAAACGAAAACGTGACCGCTTGAATGGGTTAAAACGGAGTTATAACGAAGAAGTTATGCTATTTTGAAGTTTGACGACGAAAACTAATAATTTCAGAAATTTCAGCATGTAAATGTCACTTTTTACGAGTCAAAAATGAGGCTTAAGCGTTATGAAATGTGTCGACTTATCAAAAATATATTAGTAAACTTTAATACGAATCTAAGGATGTAGAAAACGTAGAAAACGGACTTGTAACGATTAAATTACACGCATTAAACAAAGTTGCCGTAACTTTATTATATAAGCAACATTAATATATATTTTCTATTAAACACATACTACGGAAACGAGGGACCATGTTGAGGGTCGTTTTTAACATGGATGTAGTACTTGTCATAACATGATGTCTTCTAGTAAAAGTAAGTTCGCCTAGCATATTTTCCAAAATGTCCAACCATTCGTCAAGCGGAGTTGTAACGAATAAAATACGGTCACTTAAACTTTGCCGAAAACCACCCTTAAACAATATTTTGGACAAAAGTACCATACTTTACCTATATTTTTCTACATGATCGAGACCTCTAGGATGAAAACTTAAATGCTAAAACTTTGAGATAATGATACAAGCTTCCCAAAACCATTGAGTTTGTTTCCTAGCACTCGATGTGCACCATTTTACGACTAGCTTTTCAAGGACGTTTAGTCACTTTCATGAAATTGTCAAATGACATTATTTTACGACGAAAAGTTATAGTTTCATAATAAATCACTAAAAGACTATCGTAGGATATCGTTTCAACGTAAATACTTGTAAAGTAATTTATAAATTGTCAAGACGTTATAAGATTATTTTTTCGACGATAAACTTTATTTTCAAAAGTGTACAAGTGGTATGGATATCATATGAGTTTGCATGCACGACATTGTTTATTGACTTATATTAGAGCACATCATTCATAATAGGTCGCGGTTAGAGTGTTGCGTCTCATTTCTGTGCATCCACTCTGTCATCATAACTATTGCAACAGGTGAGTATTCACAATCCCCTTTTTACCGTTTTACTATATTTTGGGGCGAAATGCATGAACCATATTTGAACTAAATTGATTTCTAGTTTATGAACTCATTTTACTTGAACCTTTGAACTTGAATCAAACCCTTGAACTTAATTACGAAATTATGCCTTATTTGAACTTATTGAACCGTACGTACTATGACCCAAAATTCTCGCCTTATTGGTGGAGTGTGCAAAGTCTCCCTATGTGAACGGAGCAATATCAATTCTCGCCTTATTGGTGGAGTGTGCAAATTCTCCCATGTTCGGAGTGTTCTTAATTGTATATAATAGTTGTATGATGTACCGTTCGTACATTCGCATTGTTAGTCTCCTATTGGTAGGTAGTATGGATAGCGCTATTAGAGGTCGGCCAACCTCTCGTCCACTATGTTACGAGACGCATATTATTTATTCTAGGGGCTTTGCCTGGCATACATTATTATATACGTGATGCTATATTGTGAACTATTATGACCACTTATATTTGACTACTTGACACGCTATATTTTGTGCAATGGGTTGTGAACACACAGGTTGCAAGTTTTGTATGGGCGGAACTTGGGCCGGGTGGATTTACAATGCCTTTGCTTTGTGGACTATTTCAGATGACCGAAACCTTTGACTCTCTCTTTCGAGTTTTCTTTTTTTTAAGCGTGTATACTCACCAACTATTTTCATAGTTGACCCATTTTCTCTCATGCATTTGGTGATCGTTAGTAAGCTTTTCTACGGTCTTGCATAATGAAGTTTTCACTTGTCACTACAAATCGTTATGTAATAAAACGCAATATTTTGGGAACTAAACTTTGTAATATATTTGCCGATGTCGGCTAAACTGGTATTGTAATGGTGTACTATTTCTTTTTAATCTTAACGTTGGTATGTTCTATTATCTTGTGTTTATGTTCCTTTCCGTTACACCTCGTGTTTCCGCCTCCGGAGGTGTGACAGTTGGCATCGAGCGAAGGTTATAGAGAATGCCGATTTTTCAAAAATAAAAATCACACTATAACCGGAATAAAGTTTTATTAAACATCGAACATCATCCGAGTCAACTAGTCCTATCGTTGCATCGTTAATCATAAATTATACATAGCACGATCAACTATGTCTAATTTATGAAGAACCATGCAATGATAAGAGTGGTAGTTTTAAATTATGTTTAGTCGAGTCTTTAGAGTCGGTCACCGAAATTGCATTGGTCGGTGGGTATGCATAGCATGTTTTTACGTTCACGTCTACATTACCGTGCCTTGTTTATACCTTCTCTTTTCCATCTTTCGACTTGTTAGACATAGCATGTCTCTGTTCCTATCATATTTCGATCACTATAACACATATTACAACCGTTCTGCACCTCATCTGACTTCGTTCGAATGTCGTTTACTCAACCCGATGTTTTGGTCCACTGCAAGATCATGGCAGCAAGAAACACACGCTCAGGAGCCAACAACTACGTCAACCTAAACAACAATGCCAACCCAAACAACAATGACAATCCAAACAATAACGCTACTGGAATAGCGGATCTACTCGCCCAAATTATGACGCACCTTGATGCTAGACGAACTAACGTCAGAGAAGGTACTTCAAACACTGGTCATGGATGCAGCTACAAGACTTTCATGACATGCAAGCCGATGGAATTTTATGGTGCGAGGGTGCCATTGAATTGCTAACACGGTTCGAGAATGTTCGGTCAAAACTTAGTATCACGAAATGTCTTGAAGAAAACAAGGTTGAGTTCTCTGTTGTCTACTACTACGGTCGAGCATTGACCGGTGGAACAACCAACTATAGACTAGAGGAAGAGGGCTGCAAATGCGTTATCTTGGGAAGCATTTAAGAAACTACTAGCGATGAGTCCGCAGAAAGATGAAGTGCAAAAGTCGGAAGCGGAATTTTGGAATCACTGATGGTTGGAGTAGAAGTCGACAAGTACACGATCCGCTTCCACGAGTTAACTAGGATGGTTCCTCACATGGTTTCCACCGTGGAGAAGTTGATCGACCGATATATATGGGGATTGATACCGGAAATTAGGAGGATGTCACCTCATCAAACCCAACCACTCGCAAGCAAGCGTGGGTATGGCGTATCGCTTGACAAATGATGTGATCGATCCGGAGAACTAACAAAAGCAAACGACAATGGACGAAAGCGGCAGGATGATCATCGGGAAGCCGAGACCGGGACCAAAGAAACAAGAGGCAGCGAATAACCGGGAACTATGGAGCAATCACTCGGAGCGCAAAAGATATCAGTCCACATCCTATGTGTACTCGATGTAACTATCATCACTCGTGAGGCGCTCAAAGTGCAACAAATGTGGACGGACGGGCCACTTGGCGTGGAATTGCTCAAACAGATGGGAACCAATGACAAAGAAAAGCATGTTACAGTGTGGAAGTGCGGATCACCTTCGGAATACCTGTCCAAAGTTGAAAAGAACTCCTAACCAAGAAGGTAATCGTCCAAACCTGGCATTGGCAATAGAAGGCCCACAAGATCAGAACATTAATGTTTCCCCCGCGCGTGGTCGAGCATTCTATCTGGGCACCGAGGAAGCCCGCAACGCGTAACGGGTACATTCTTTCGAACAACCACCTTATTTCTGTACAACATGATTTTGAGTGCATAACTTCCTTCCAATTTTTACCACGTTCACGACATTGATTAATTTGAGACCTATCGATATTGACTTTAGTTGTAAATTATTTTGTTGATTTGATTTGTGTAAGCAAATCCAAGATCGAACGGATCTTTCAAAAGACTTCATTCAAGGATGTTGAATCCTATCATACTAACAACTTGTTTCCTAGCTTGATCTAGTGACAGTTCTTGTTTGATGAGTTGCGAAAATCAAGCTAAGAGTCAAGTTTTTACTCAAAAGGTCTTTTGAGGGATACGTTCGGTGTTGGGTAAGTTTACCCCATCAAATCTAATCACGGGCATGTATTTAGTTGGATAAGGAACCCATATGCATGAGCATTGACATGATCATTTAGACTATTCGTACGAGCATGAACTTTTAGAACCTTTGTCGCGGTTCGGACTATAGTATCAATAATTGAATCACGAGGACGTGATTCCGCTAACCGGGGAAGAATGTCACAATTCTCAATTTCCGGTCATTTCTCAAACTCAATATTCATCATTTTTCGTAAACTAGGTTTACGAGTATCAAATTCGCGTAACCTTAGGGGTTTAGTTGCGAATTCATGAACAATCATCAAGGACATTTCATATAGACTAGGTTTAGTCTACATTTCATTAGCATCATTGTCATCATATTAGTTCATGCATGATTTTGCATTTTACATTAAACGCGTAATTTCCATATTAAATAAACGCTATCGCGTAACTAATTATTTTGAACATTTGATCCGATGCTTCCAAAAATTATCTCGATATATTTTTATACTCATATTAAGATTATAAAAATAATATTATGAGTTTACCCGGTGTTTTAAATTTATTTTGTATATAAATTGTTATATTTATATAATTACGACGGTTTTCTTAAATACTACACGATAATTATTATTTCACTCAAATTTTGCAAGGAATGTATTTTATAATTTTATGACTTCAATATATTTTATTTTGATCGGTTAAAATTTATGTTTAGTTAACGCTACCCTACAAGCTTAAATATTTACACAAGTTATTATTTATCCTTAAGTAACTACACAATTATACTACATATTAATAAAAAAAAAAAAAAAAAAAAAAAAAAAAAAAAAAATCATCCACTAGTCTACTAACTCACCCTTGTCGACAACAAGGGTGATTCACACTTAATTTGCAAATATCTTCATCTTATATTGTTTAATACTCTTATACTTCACATAATATCTCATAACTCAAAGTGTAAAAAAAAAAAAAAATCTCTTCTCTCTTCCTCTTGCTTGGACCGGCCATTGAAGACCAAGAAGAAGAACACAAAAGTTTTTCAAGCCAAGTTTATAAAACTATCTAGACACACTCTTGATTAAGGTTGTGAAATAAAAACCTTGGGTGTTTAGGATTAAACCTTTGATCATTAAACCTCGTCAAGTTACTAGTAAGCATTTCATATTCATCATCATCTTTCATATTCATGTTGTGTTCATTTTATCATGTTTGAGTAAAAACATGCAAGTCATATTGATGTTTATACCACTTTTTATTGTTTTTAAGAGTTATATATATAATTATCATCCTATAATTACTCCTTGAAATATATCACTTTTGGTGATTTCTAGGAAACCATGACACCCTAAGAAGGTGTATGGTAGGATTAGAATAACCGGAGTTGGTTTGAATTGGTTAGAATAGGTTTTTGCGAGAAAACTCATTTCGACAACTCTAATTAGAGGTCTGATCAAAATTGTTAATTCTGGAATTTTCGACAGTTTATAAAATTTTTGGGCTAGACATTTGGAAAATACACTTTAAAAGAAAACGTGACCGCTTGAATGGGTTAAAGCGGAGTTATAACGAAGAAGTTATGCTATTTTGAAGTTTGACGATGAAAACTAATAATTTCAGAAATTTCAGCATGTAAATGTCACTTTTTACGAGTCAAAAATGAGGCTTAAGCGTTATGAAATGTGTCGACTTATCAAAAATATATTAGTAAACTTTAATACGAATCTAAGGATGTAGAAAACGTAGAAAACGGACTTGTAACGATTAAATTACACGCGTTAAACAAAGTTGCCGTAACTTTATTATATAAGCAACATTAATATATATTTTCTATTAAACACATACTACGAAAACGAGGGACCATGTTTAGGGTCGTTTTTAACATGGATGTAGTTCTTGTCATAACATGATGTCTTCTAGTAAAAGTAAGTTCGCCTAGCATATTTTCCAAAATGTCCAACCGTTCGTCAAGCGGAGTTGTAACGAATAAAATATGGTCACTTAAACTTTGCCGAAAACCACCCTTAAACAATATTTTGGACAAAAGTACCATACTTTACCTATATTTTTCTACATGATCGAGACCTCTAGGATGAAAACTTAAATGCTAAAACTTTGAGATAATGATACAAGCTTCCTCAAACCATTGAGTTTGTTTCCTAACACTCGATGTGCACCATTTTACGACTAGCTTTTCAAGGACGTTTAGTCACTTTCATGAAATTGTCAAATGACATTATTTTACGACGAAAAGTTATAGTTTCATAATAAATCACTAAAAGACTATCGTAGGATATCGTTTCAACGTAAATACTTGTAAAGTAATTTATAAATTGTCAAGACGTTATAAGATTATTTTTTCGACGATAAACTTTATTTTCAAAAGTGTACAAGTGGTATGGATATCATATGAGTTTGCATGCACGACATTGTTTCATGACTTATATTAGAGCATATCATTCATAATAGGTCGCGGTTAGAGTGTTGCGTCTCATTTCTGTGCATCCACTCTGTCATCATAACTATTGCAACAGGTGAGTATTCACAATCCCCTTTTTACCATTTTTACTATATTTTGGGGCGAAATGCATGAACCATATTTGAACTAAATTGATTTTGTAAGATATAACTTTTCACATACACATCATAACATTAACACAAAGTAGCATATAGATGGAATTCTAGAGAGAGAAAGTTAGAGGTTTAGGGAACTTAGTGAGAGAAAGTGAAAGATATTATTATGAGCTCCAACTCTACCTGGGAGGTAGAGAGTATTTATAGTCTTACATAAATCGCCACACTTTGGGGCATGGATCGGGCATACGGTGGGTAAAGACCCGTCCGTCCTCCACGGTGTTACTTAACTAAATACTACTAAACTTAAATGAACTATGACTACGAGCTTTCTAGCGATTACATATACTTGAGGTGACCGACTCTTTAATACCGAGAATTTCTAATTCCTAACAATCTCCCCAAGGAGGTCACCTCAATCATGTACTAAAATTACATTGAATACAAGCAGATATTACATTAAAATTGATCTTGCATTCTTGATGTAGTGTTTTGCTTGAAGCTCGTAGTCATTGATTCTTCACATTGCATGTTTGGTTACTCGGTGGAGGTCTTTTCTTGATCCACGTGATACTAATTTTGAGCCATCATTTGAGATCATCGGTTATCAACAATCTCGACACATCCATTGTGGTGTGATGTTGTGACTTTAGGACCGACATGCTCACATTCGGATCATGATATCTTCTCATCGAGTAGCGGAAGCTTTAGTTGATTCATGATATTGGCGGCGTAGCGAAGCATGGAGTGAAAATATCGAGTCATTGATGCACTAATCATGATTTCTTTTGAGATGAATGTGTTAAGTGAGCATGCGGCTATGGATTGACCGCTTCATTACGATCACCGCAAGCGTCGGGTGTACCGCATACAACATTAGCAATAAATCACACGAAAGTGTCTTTGATCACTTCATTTGAATTGAGTACACGACCCACGGTTCCCGTTGATCGATACAAATCTTGCTGTGATCGGTATAATTCAAGAATTTCCTTGACAGGGTTTCGCGGTGCTCTAGTTGTTCTCAAACCGGAACATCTCAAAGACGACAACACGGAGTGAGTGAACCGGTGAATTTAAGTCCACCGATTGATGAAAAGATATTTGAAAAACAATCGAGTATTGCTCAATAGAAATTGTTTTGCAATACAGCGAAGGTTTTAATGAAAATCAATTATCAATCATAAAACACCTTTTGATTTGAAAAATGAGTACGGTCGATGTGCTAAAGAAAAGAGTTTTTAAGCACAAGGACCGGTTTTTCAAAGGTATCCGTCAATCCCTAACTCGAACCGAGATTGATTCAAGAAATTGAATCGCCCATTGTTTTCATTCGGTTGTCACATGGTTGATCCATATAATAGATCTCACATGCCACCTACCAGAGCTTGTTTGATGTTGGCTCGAAGGCTTTCCATCTTCATTGTGAGTGTGTAAACACATCACTCGAGATGTTCAGCAATACCACAAGGATAATCGTGGGACTCAAGATATAATCTCTCTTTCCACATTGTGTGAAAGCAGAGTCTTCATTGAAAGTGTCCTAATGAGATTTATTGATGATCTCGTGGCACTAGACTCAATTGTGCATATTTGGATCCTATGCGGAGACTAGGGAGAGGTCTCTTCTTCAATATCAACAATCTCTAAGAGAAAGTCGATAGATAATGTCGGTTCCTCGTGAGAATAAAACAAGTCCTTTTAAGAGGAACTTGAGTGGTTTGGAAAGTTGAAGTGCAAGTGCGTCCTTTGGGTCCATGACGTCTTGTCTTCAATACCGATGTTACCATCGGTAGCATATGAATTGAACCCGATATACGCCTAAGGTTGAATAAATGGAGGGCTATTTGTTTTCACCCTTTTCTCATTCAATTCTTTTTAATTCTTCAACCCCTTCGGTGCTTACCGAGACTTCATAGCTATTACCTTGTTGGGTTTATTCCGATACTAGCTCGGTCTTAGTCTCGCACTCTTCCCATATCTCATTTTCTCCTTTTCTCATCATACCTAAGGACTTCTACACTAACTAGTGGATTGTCCTCGGTAGATCCCTCCGATTACGGCGGATCATGGGAACCAATACCTAACCTTATCATCCTTATATCACCATACATAAAGTAAAGTTGGTCGGTCAATTTGGTATTGTTCATACGCCTTTGGATCCAATAGAAACCATTTGAAAATCAATTCGGATACTTGTGATATATTATCAAAGCATTTTGTACCGAATTGTTTTTTTTTTTTTTTTTTTTTTTGATATTTCTAGAACGAGTAAATAATCAAATATTTAATCAATAATTAAAATATTAGAAAATGGCTACACTTTAATTAAAAAAGAAATTTTTTATATTTTTTAACATTTGCTAATGATTAATTAAAATTAATCATAAATTCATAGATCACAAAAAAGTTACATTTTTGATGAATAATCTCAAGGTAATAGCCTTAGAAATTATAGAGAATGCTACAAGAATCTTTATATGTACATATTAGTGAGCATGCATTTGAAAAATGAATAAATAATTAATTTCAATTCTACAAAGTAAAATTGCAATGAATTAAACATAGATTTATACATAGATATGATCTAGTCTAACCATTATCATCATATAAGAGGTCAATATAACAAACATCAATTCTATTCATTCAGTCTATAACTAATTCTCAATTATCAGTGTACTTCATAATTAAATATAAACACAAATAGGTACATTTAGATAAATTTGTGATAAAACAACATCATTATAAAAAAAAAAAAATTAATTAAAACTAGTATCACAATATAACAATTAGAACATAAATTACAAGTCTCAGAATTATATGCTAAAAATTAACGAAATCCTAATATAGTAACTAACTAGATATCCATCAATGTGATGCTGAACTTTATTGACAAGTGATAGCTTAACATAATCATATCATCCATAGCATTTACACTTAGAATGATATCTTCCATTATTACCTATAACTATAATACCCATGATAATATTACTAATCTACAATATATCAATGACTTTAATCATAAAAATCATACAGTATATTACTAATTATCAATAACAACTAATCAAAATATCATATAATTAATAACAATTATAACAATTATATCAAACATTCAATAACTATCCAGATAAAGCATATAACATGCAAAAGCATAATTTAGACAATAGTATACACAAAATTAGCAATTCAAACAATCCAATTAAATGATTATATCTATCAATATATATTATTAGTAATTAATGTAAAATTACTAACAATCATCAAACTAATCAGTAATAATATTCTAATAATAACAATACATAAAACCGATATCAAGCATCATAAATTTCATAATCAATAACACATATACAATATTAACAATACTAAACATAGAATTAGGTAATAAGTAATACTTACATAATTAATACCAATTAAAACTAAACGTGATATCATTAGGTATAAATTATTAGTTCAATAACATGAGAAACCGTAACATGTATTAATCAAACATTTAAATCCAGTATACTCTACAAACATATCATGTTAGTCGTGAACAATTGTAGATAACATATGATAAATAGTTCTTAAATCAACAATAATAAGCCAACGATGTAAATTAATACTATGTAATTCACTTACGATACCAAGATTAAAATGTTATTGCTTCTATTCAGAATCTATGTACAAAGAAAACAGTGTATATATACCTATAATTCAATTTATCATTTCTATGTTATCATGAATCCTAAGAATCCAAAAGGTTCCTAACAAATCGACTTGTTAACGTTTCTATCGGTGTATAAATGAAATATAACAATATAGGAAATGGAAGATAAACACTCATTAACCTGTCCTAGTACATAGATTACCATAGGCTTGAGAATAGATCAAACCTCCATCGCTTTGGCGTAAGCACTGGGAAAGACTATCAAAGAGGTCTTTAAAGGGTTGTAATGTTAGGCTTACGGTAGGAAATAAGGGTTTAGTGGGATAGGCTATTTAGTGGTGGCAAGTCAAAATCTTTATGTTAAGCGCATATGAAGAATGGCGTTGCTAAGCCAAGACTCGACACTCTAAACTCTAGATAACCGAAATAAACAAACATAAATTTAAAGGATAGATGTAAGATGGTAGCCCGCTTTTTTTTTTTTTTTTTTTTTTTTTTTTCACTCTAATTTTTTCTTTTCTCTTTCTATTTTTTTCGATTTTTTTTTTTTTTTTTTTTTTTTTCATACACTTTTACTCTACCATCCTCTATGATAACATCAAAATACTAGGGATTTGAGGACATCCCTACACTTGAGTTTTTATTACTCTAACACTAATTTGACCCGAATCGAAAAGATCAAAACACTTGGGGTACATTATTACGTAAACAAAGGGAATTTGAATTTAACGTTCCTTCCGTCATTTCATAAACTTTAACTTTTCCCATGAATCCCAATCGTCCCAAAATCAGTATACAAAGGATATGACTCGACTTAGCAACTTATGCAAGCAACTAGATAATTGAACTAGGGTTAAGGGTGATAACAAATAATTGCACTAAAAGTGAGTGCATAAGGGGTGGCTAAGGCGATTTGGGTGTATATTTGGGGTGGGGTGTAAACAATGCTCTTCATTGATATTCGAATTGCACATTTTCTTGAAGTTCTTGTTTTTGTTTAATGTTTTAGAAAGTTTTTCTTGCAAGGAATTTAATTCTTGTTTCAATACTTCTTCTCTAAACTTACTTTTTCTAATTATTGTACTCACTGGACATCCATTTCCCGCTCACGAGTGGTCAACTCAAATTTTGCACGTTGTTCAGAATAGCAACACGCCCTTATAGGCATTTAGTTCGAAATTATGGAATCATCAGAGCACATGCGGTGTATTCATCAAAGACATAGTCATTGTTGACCGCAGAAGATGCATCACTTGGTACAACTTCACTTTCACTTTGTTTCACGTATTGATCGTATGGGACAATATTGTTATTACCCATATTTTCAACATTTGATTCAATAGTTTCATTGATTGTACTTTGTCATGCATCTGCTGCACATCAACATCATCGTATAGTTTTAATACCTCCGAGATGAGTTTGTCCTTGGATGGGCCACTTGTGGTGAAGAAGAGATCTTGGGAGAAACCATTGGAGAGATGCTAGCCATAAAGATTGTGTGCGATGGGTCCATCATCTACATCGTAGTCGTATGCATCACGATCGGCGACTTGAAAGGCGTTCGATGATTGTGACCTATCTCACGAATAGGCCGCTCATCCACATCTCGCATCATAGGTCTTGGCATTGCCCTCAAGAAGAAACAAGCAATTCCTCTTCATCCAACGCAGCACCATTGTCCCGAGCTTGTGCAAGAACATCTTATCTCTCAAGTAATCGATTCGTGGACGCTTTGGAGATGTGCGTTCCTTGCAATGTGTCCTCACCCCACGCTTATAGCATTTGATCGGCTTAGCTTGACCTTGGTTACCATTCCTTCCTCGATTCGATTGCCACATAACCTCTACCAAGACCACCCTTCCCCGATCATACTGTCTTTCCGAACTGGTTGCACCACGATCCTTCCATCTTTAACAAGAGCTTGATTGTGGGTTAGATCTCGTTCGAGGTTGTTGTTGGTTTGTGGGAGAGAATTCATGTTTTGGCTAATCGAAGAGCTAGTTGATTAATGAAGCTTCCCACGTGTGCATCAAGATCGACTTGTTTGTACATAGGATCGTGAATGAGTTTGTGATTACCATTACCCAAGGGTATGACTTGTGAAGCTTTGGTTGTGATTCCGATGTTTGAGTAGAAGGCGGTTGAATCATTAGACGAGCTCGTCTCTCCGGGTTAGTTTTGAACCGATTGAGAATCAATTTTCAAACATAGCATGTCTCTCATTACGAAGGAGGAAGGTATAGAGTTGCTCATAGTTTGTGTTCTTCAATCCTTTAGTAAGCTTCACGGTAACAAACTTGTGCCATTCGGGATTCATGTTGTTCACAAATTTTGAATTCAACCGAATGTTAGGCATAGTCATTCGATGTTCCTCATGTCATTAACTAACTTATGAAATCTCACATAGTACTCATAGACATTCTCATCTGGTTTCATCTTGAAGTGCTCAAATTCGTCATAGAGTTGGGATTCTCTGTCTTCCATGGTCGATTCGAACCACGAGAAGCATCTTAACATTATCCCAAACCGCCTTTGCATCCGTGTTATGATTGATCGACTTGTAGATGTCTTTAGGAAGACCTTGAAGAACAATGTTTGAAGCCACGATATCTACATCGAATCTCTTTTCTCCTTATCATCAAGCTCATCATACATCTTAGGTCCATCCATTCCGTAAGCAGAGTACCATCTTCATTAGTATCAAGTATGTCTCTAGTCGTTTCAACTCGATATGGTCCTTCATCAATGGATTTGAGAATGTTGACACCATTTTCCTTTCCAAGGCAATACAATCGATTCGTTGAGCCCAAGAGTCGTAGTCGATTACATCAAGCATGGGTGGACGAGTATCTCGAACCCATTGCTTGTACATCCTCAACATGATGGAGATGATGAGGGACGTTGGTAGACATGTTAACAGATTATACGGATTTTATAACTCTATGATTAAACCGGAAATAGATTCTTTCACGGATTTTACTAAATCAAGAGAAAACCGTAAACAATCACTCAAGTCGCTAGAAGATAATACACTAAGTCGCTAACCCTTAATTCGCTAGACAACTAAGTCGCTAGAGTCCCAAGTCGCGGATACAAAGCAAGTCGCTAAGTAGTAACTCGCTACCCTCAAGTCGCTAGCAAAATTTTGGCGGTAATTAGCTACACAAGTCGCTAGAAATGCAAGTCGCTAAAGAGCAACTCGCCATGCACCAAGTCGCTACCACTGTCGCTACTCGTAGTGGAGAATCCACTACTTGTACTTTAACTCGCTAGATCTAACTCGCTAGCTCCAACACCGTAAGTCGCTACAAAATGTGAAGCAAGTCGCTACCAAGAAAATACTCCGTGAGCTAAGTCGCTAGCTTGAAAACCATATAAATATCACTTTTCAATCCAAAACAACCCAACCAAGATGATTCAAGCTACCAAATGAAAACCTAAACACTTTTGATGATTCTAAACATAAAAGTACCAACAAAATTCAAACTTTAACACAAGAAATCAACCAAATGATGCAAAACCACTAAACTTTTTCAAACTCAAAACCACCTAAAACCACTAGAAATCCAAAGATGTGCAAGATATGATCTAACCATGGCTCTTGATACCAATTGTAAGATATAACTTTTCACATACACATCATAACATTAACACAAAGTAGCATATAGATGGAATTCTAGAGAGAAAGTTAGAGGTTTAGGGAACTTAGTGAGAGAAAGTGAAAGATATTATTATGAGCTCCAACTCTACCTTGGGAGGTAGAGAGTATTTATAGTCTTACATAAATCGCCACACTTTGGGGTGTGGATCGCATACTGCTGGGTAAAGACCCGTCCAGTCCTCCACGGTGTTACTTAACTAAATACTACTAAACTTAAATGAACTATGACTACGAGCTTTCTAACGATTACATATACTTGAGGTGACCGACTCTTTAATACCGGGAATTTCTAATTCCTAACAGATTTCTAGTTTATGAACTCATTTTACTTGAACCTTTGAACTTGAATCAAACCCTTGAACTTAATTACGAAATTATGCCTTATTTGAACTTATTGAACCGTACGTACTATGACCCAAAATTATCGCCTTATTGGTGGAGTGTGCAAAGTCTCCCTATGTGAATGGAGCAATATCAATTCTCGCCTTATTGGTGGAGTGTGCAAATTCTCCCATGTTCGGAGTGTTCTTAATTGTATATAATAGTTGTATGATGTACCGTTCGTACATTCGCATTATTAGTCTCCTATTGGTAGGTAGTATGGATAGCGCTATTAGAGGTCGGCCAACCTCTCGTCCACTATGTTACGGGACTTTATTCTAGGGCTTTGCCTGGCATACATTATTATATATGTGATGCTATATTTTGAACTATTATGACCACTTATATTTGACTACTTGACACGCTATATTTTGTGCAATGGGTTGTGAACACACAGGTTGCAAGTTTTGTATGGGCGGAACTTGGAACTGAGTGGATTTACAATGCCTTTGCTTTGTGGACTATTTCCGATGACCGAAACCTTTGACTCTCTCTTCGTTTTTTTCTTTTTTAAACGTATACTCACCAACTATTTTCATAGTTGACCCGCTTTTCTCATGCATTTCGTGATCGTTAGTAAGCTTTTCTACGGTATTGCATAATGAAGTTTTCACTTGTCACTACAAATCATTATGTAATAAAACGCAGATTTTGGGAACTAAACTTTGTAATATATTTGCCGATGTCGGCTAAACCGGTATTGTAATGGTGTACTATTTCTTTTAATCTTAACGTTGGTATGTTCTATTATCTTGTGCTTATGTTCCTTTCCGTTACACTCGTGTTTCATTCCCATGAGGTGTGATGTAAACCATATATGATATAATCCCAACACCAAAACCCCAATAGCCTTTCCCTGTCATCAACTTCTTTGAAACTTTTATATACAAACCAAGGTTGTTTATCAATCAATATCTCAAACACAATCCATCCAATCATCCAAATATCAGTTGGCTGTTCATTGACACAATTAATCACTATTTCTGATGAGCAACACAGTAGGTTAACATTCCCATATTGCCTCCGATCCTTCGTCTTAACCTGATTAACCTACTTGATCACATTCGGACACCAACAATCATTATCCATGTCCTCTTCCTTTCTACGAATAGAACTCAAAACAAAAACCTCTATAGACTTCAAAACCACAATGAAAGGATACGAACTATATCTCGTATTCTCTTTAGTAATGAAAGCACAACTATGACTACTCTTTACAATTTCTGAATCTCTTAACCCATGAGCAAGTTGATATATTTTTAGTAATTTTATCTTCAATCTAATCAAACAAGCTACAATTGTCTTTTTCCTTTTAGGCCATTTCCAAATGTCATACGTCACACGCGCCTTTGTCCTCCTTGGCCACTTCCCTATATCAACCTTCACACTCATTTCTCTTCTACTCGATCTATAGCCATTCACACTTGTCTGAATAAAACTCCAATCAGCCCAACTCTTCTTGCTATCCTGCTCAAATCCTTCTTCCTTCCTTATATCACCATCGTTACATCCCATGGTCACACCCTCATTTCCACTCTCCTTGACACTATTCTCCTCGAACTTTTCCATACCTCCAACATCTGTTAGTTGAGTATCATAACCACCAACAATTACTTCAGCCCACTGATCATCAAAACCTTCAAAACACTCAATTGGACTGTTTTTATCCCACTCTTTACAAGCTTCTTTATGAATTTCTGGATAAAATAACACTTCATTTGGCTTATCAAAAATCATCTTACAAGTGTTGTTGCCTTCTTTAAACCTTCTAGGAGATAACAAGGGTGAATTGGACCTCAATCTTGCAAAGTTGTTATCTAATTCTAACTCCTTACTTCCACCCTCTTCTCTAACGAACTCATTAAGAATTGCCAAATCGTTGTCTTTATCATCAAGTTCTATCAACTTATCAGCAATCACACAAGTATTATTATCCTCTTCACTTAAAAACTTTAATATCAGTTCCTCATCCTTAACACCACCATTTTTTTTGTCTCTCTCTTCACCGAGAACAATCTCTTCAATGTCATCCGATACTACTCTTTCTGAATCACTGAATTTTGAAGAACACAACAATGATGGGTTCCGGGTCTTCATCCTCAAACTATTATTTGTTTCTTGCCATTTAGCCAAACAATATGCATCCGAGAGAGTTTTCGGTTTAAACAAGCTAACTCCCTTATCTATTTCCGGTTTCAAACCCCAAACGAAGAGACTAACAAGAGACCTTTCATCCAGACCCATTTTACTAACAAATGAATTGAACACATCCCAATATTCATGAACATAACCTTCTTGTTTGGGTTTTTTGATCTTTGACATTTCATCAAACACCTCATGTGTATGATTTTCATCATCATTTTTTCCCTTTCTTTTTCCAGAAATTGCTTCACTATCACCATCATTTACCATTAATGATCCCACTTCATCCACAAGATACGGTTTACAAATCGAATCTTTAATATCGAACTCGAAAGTTGAAGCTTTTGATCATTTTGTATGATGGTTTCATTTGATGTTTGGATTTTTCGTTATGATATCTTGATTAGTCAGAAAATCGTCTAACCTTTTGTAAAGATCGCCATGGAAGACCGAATTGATGATCTAATTGTCAGTAGCTCTTCGATCGGCGATCAATTTCTTCAAATCATCACCATTGTTGAATTCAGATGATTTTCAATGACGAATCGAATTGTAACAAACTTATTTTCAAGATGGTCTGAGCTCCGGAAAGAGTCTCGATACCAATTGTAATGCTCTTCTTGAGTAACAATACTGGAAGAAGAGATAAAACTGACTAAAGATTCAAGAACTAGAATAGAATCTCAAGTGGGAGTTTTATTAATTGAATGATTCTGAGTTACAGGAATTAAGAGAGAGGATTTGGGGAAGAAACCACAATCAAAATATAAAAATGAAATGAGAACTCTAAGTGGCTTATATTGGAAATTCACTTGCAACTGAATTTCCCGCCAAAACATACCCGACTCTTGCCACTAACACTCACGTGACTAATCTAAAAACGGACCATAACACTGCCTTTGGCCCAACTATGTCATTTCTATACGTGTTTTATTTGCCCTTGTAAACTCTTTATGAACGGGAGGAAACCTAGAGAAAGTTATATGTATTGTGGTTGGAATTGACATGAGAATATGAAAATGTGTGGTTTCAGTTAGTTCTATGCAGTACTTGATTTCTTCTTTTGAGAGCATCCGAATTAAATTGAGAATATCATTAATTCAACTCTTGATGGCAGAAGATTTGTGTATGCGCTATTGCTCTATACACTTGGTTGTCGAAGGAGGATATTAGTTATCTTTTAGGTAATTTGAGGTCACATAAGTTGTATTGTTACTATGGTTTTAGAAGGCGCGCCATAGCGGCGCTAAGGCATGCGGCGTGACATTCATGTTACGAAATAGACCAAGGCGTGGCGTGAAATGAGGCGGGAAAAGGCGCGCTAAGGCGTAAAATGTGGCGGGTTTTTTTTATTCAACTCCGATATTTATTTATTTATTTATTTTAATCGAAGAATATTACTATGTAAAGATAGCTTCTTAAACTTATTCATTATGTACAATGCTTTTTGTAAACTCGATATATATGAAATATGATGAAAATATATAAATATTTTCATATTTTGTTTCGCCTTATGTCACGCTTTAAAAACGCAAAAGCTTCGTCTTAGTCGCTAAAACGTGAGACTTGATATTGCCACCACGCCACGCTACGCCTTGTGCTATTTATAACCTTGATTGTTACATGATCAATAGTTCAACATCACGATGATAAATGATGATAGAGCATGAGGGCAACCCTTATACCTTTTGATTTCATAGTCTTTTTGCCTTATGTAGAGCAAAGGTAGATTAATCCACGTTCATTGCTGGCTTTTTTACCTTAACCGGTTCTTGTAAATTATGGGTACTATTTTCTAATTATTTTTTTTACTATACATGTTTTTAATTTATTTACATTAATTTATTGCAAAATTTGAAATTAGACCTTTTGAAAAGATGGGTTCACAAAAGTTATTCACATTATGTGTGGCATAGTTACCGGCTCATGTTGAAAGAATAAGGCTTTTGAGATCTATGTGTATGTTCGTAGTGACATAGAGTTTATTCCAAGTCTGTTAGAATTTATAAAAGGTTATTTACCAATGAAAAATGTGATGGTAAAGACATGACTGTTGCTGTGATAAACCATGTGAGACTGAAACTGACTAGTTTAACTGTGAAAAGGTATGCACAAGTGGTGACAGTTAGCAAGAAATGGAGAGTTGTTATGAATGAAAAGAAAAGGGAAGGTAATGATGTGCATGATCATTGATTGAGTAGTGATCAAAAAGGTGGTATTGGAGTAAAATAGTATGTTTTAAAGGGTGTTTGGGACAAGGGTGTTTTTTTTTATAGCGGGCTAATATCTTGGGGAGCTATCACTTGTTGGATAAGTCTAAATGCTCCTGTGTATCTAGTTGAGATAGTAATGTGTTTTTTTTAGAATTTTTCTAGTAAGTGGTAATGCTTCACCAATCACCATAAGGTAGTTTCTGTTGGGTTTTACTAATCATAACAATTATAGAAAACATGTAAACATCATCAAAGCATGCAGCGGAAGTAATAGGAATAATACTTGTAAATTAAATAACCGAATTAAAAGTATATGCGTACCTTTTAGCGAATCAAGAACACACGATATCAAGAACCATGAACAAACCCTAAACCCTAAAATTAGGGTTTATAATTTTCGACCCCTTTAGTCGAATACCAAGATTACCCACAAACACAATTGCATTTGTTCTTCGTTCTTGTACACACGTATTAGTAGCGAATCAATGAGAAAAATAAGGTTCTTGATCACAATAGATTAACCAAACACCTTTGTTATGCTCAAGGTCACTCATAAATCCCTTACAATGGGATTCACTCATCGACCATGAACAAGAGGGAATAAAGAAGAAGTTTGGCCTTCTATTGAAATCTAGTGTACCAAAGGATGAATACATGGGGATGTATTTATAGCCTTATGGTAGATGTCAAGATTACTATAGTTTCCGATGTGGGATTCTATAGAATCGGCCAAACACAAGCCTAAAAGAGGGTTCCTAAAACCTTCTCTTGACTTGTTAACTTTTCTTCATATCCCGTTGACATTTAACGACCGATAATCAAAAACTCCGTTAAATCCCAACTCTCGTTAAGTGTTTTATTCGTGATCAAATAATTAAATACAACATTTTATATATTAATTATTTATACATTGATTCTCATACGTAATGTGTGCAATCCCGAAGTCTCGAGTTCGAATCCGGTCCTACGTATATTAATTTATATCCATAACCTTTCAGCTCCCACTTGGATATATCTTAATATAGTAATGACATTGGTTAAGTCTAGCCTAACACGGCAATGCCCCCAGATTTGAACCGAGTGTGGTTTCCCTGGAAAAACCATTTTAATGATTCATCATTAATACTTATCCTTTTACTTCTAATACTTCATTAACTGTGAATATGGATCGAGTCATTTCACAAGTTAATATTTTGTTTCTCGTCTGATTGAACAAGATTACCAAATCATCTGAACGTATTCCAGATAGATCTTGGGTAAGGCCTTACAAACATCTTGTTAATCCTACGAGCGGCCCAAACAGTATTATGCTTTGAAACAAATTCAAAGGAGCAAATTCTCTTGACTACAAGCAAAACTCATGAACTTTGCAACACTTCTGGAAATAGCCCTTATAACCACCTTTTACGGATAGCGTTAGACTATTTCACACAAGTGTGCTACATTCATAATGATTATCCGTATCTCAAGTCCGAGGATAAATATACATGATTTACTTAATGACAAGGATCCATAAAGTACAATCACATTAAGTTGGGATCATCCTATATTCAATTCATTGAATATCATGTGAATTGGCATGTCCCACGCATCAATATACTTAAAGTATATTCTACCAAAACTCATATTTGTCTTAATTCAATGACATTCCCACATCATTGATCGACAACGGACTTTCAGAATAACATAAGTTATTCACGGATTAAACATGCAACTATAGGATATAATATTAAGAAAATGAAAAATAAACATAACCAATATTTTATTTTATTTAAATAATATTTGTTCAAAACATCCCTTATCCAAATACTAAATAGATCAATGCATGATAATACTTGTTAATGAATTATGCCTCAAGTAATGACACTCATACTTGTTGACAAGGCATAATTTCAACTAACTTTGATCTATCGGAATTTTGAGAATACATATTTCAAGAATTCAACTAGTGAAGTTCTTGTATGTGTGCATTCAAAATATCTTGCTATTGCCACATAATATTTCATAAAGTGTGTGACATCCTCAACCACTAATTTATGACAATCAAACTTTCAAGCATTTTAAAATTTAAAGTATTCTTATTCTTTATTGTATAATGCAACTATGCTCTTAGTTGAGCACAACTAGTTCACATGGCCATCAACAAGGATGAAATCCTACCATGACTAGTATTGAGTGTCATCTCAATTAAACCAGCAACATTGTATACAAACAACAATATGCTCTTTAAAAATCTCCGTAAACTTCTATAGTGTAATGTTTTATGCCTTCCAAACTTTCAAGTTTGTTAGCTATGACAATTACGCAACAATTGCTGTATTGCTCATCCATAGAATTTTGAGAGCAACTCCAGGCTGAGGAATGTAATTCTAGATTCAAACATATTCTATTGGAATATTCATTACACCAGTTATCTAATAACTTCATTAGATATCAATGTTGTCAAATCATCTTGCATTTCAAGCATGTTACAACAATAACATGATGTACATGAAAAATCCTTGTGTCAAACTAAGATTTCATTCATGTTCTACATATCCATTTTCCAAATGATATATCATGTTCTATTAGAATCATTTATTTAATACCACACATGTTTATTAATAATAAACATATATTCCAAGGTTGTATGTCTTATTTTCTAAATCTTTCAAGTGAAGTTCCATTCCAAACTAATACTTAACATCTAGCTTAGATGGAATGTTACTACCCACAACATATAAGATTTAAAGAAAATAAACATAATACTCCCACTAGCTTTCAGGAATACTTAGAAATTATCTTATTTTAATTTTAAACCAAAACTTGGATTTAATAGTTAAACATAAGAATCGTCTCCTAGATGCATGCATATATCCATTCATGGATTCTTGCAGTTTGTACATTTCCAAAGATTATGTGAATTCATAAAACTCCTTTGTATTACTTATCGTCCTCGCAAAAACAAACACACAAGAAAGAGTTTTAATATTCCATTGTCATTTTTCATATCAATGAAAATAAGTATGACAATTATAATCATTATATATTTAATGTGCCAAGGAAAGAATATTCAATCACAGTTAATTGCTTAAGTGTGATTAATAATCTTGTCATAAGTCATGCATTAAACACATGTACAATTTTGTCCATATGATTTCTACACAAAGATTTAAACCACTAGGGTTTTCCTTCCTTTGAAGAAACTCATCTTCATTAAGATAAACCAAGTTTCCAAAGTTGATCACCTTTTTGGACAACATCTTAAGTTCTTAACATTCATAGTATGAATAATTTACCACAATTCAATATTAGGTAATGTATCATTATGACTAACAGGTTTACCATGATCCTGTAATTCATATTTCTCATCATATCAAATATCTGAGATATCCTTGCGGATCTATGAATGAGAATTCCACCATCTTGAGGTCTATCAGATTTGACCTCATCGTGATACTTACTAGTGTATTTCAAAAGATTATGTGTTTTGGAATTTAATCTCTTCAAGATCTAAACAAAACTCCCACTTGCTTTGGTAATTTAAAGACTATCTATAAATACTTAACAATTAGAACAACACTAAATTGTTTTCTTTTGGGATATTACAAAACACATTGACAGTTCGTAAATCTTGTTCATTAATAACCTACTTCATAAGTAGTTTTAACAAATCAGAACTTCAATATAAGATTCAATGTGATTCATCACATTCCATACTAAAACGGTGTCTTATTAATCTTCTAGGTTGGAGTTTTTATTAAGTATATCCAATCAATACTCAATTTCTAACCTTGATAACTTTTGGAAGAAAAGAGGATATAGTTATCTTGAATCAAACAATATAACAAATGTTTGATTCTTCTAACTGAACATACCATATACATACAGTATTTCATTAGAATTAATATTGTAAGACAATCTAACAATATGTAAGATAAACATATTCCTTTTAGCTTACCTATTTACCAACTAAGACAACTTAATGGTATAATAGAATTCCTAGCCAATTGCATGCTTTATAACTCAAGTACTTTTAATCAAGTCACTTCATGTCCATGTCTCAACAAGAAAACATAAACAGTTATAATTCCATTATACGTTATAAGTCATTCAACAATGACTTTATATCTTAATAAGAAGACATAATAAGTTAACGTATTACTTTATATTATATGTCTTGTAATAATGAAAAGACTTCATGTTTGTGACTTTACAAAGAAACACATAAACATTTATAATTTAAAGTAATTATGAACACCACATCATGGTTTCAATTAATTTATTTTCAAGTTAATATACTACTCTATCTATTTATGTCATTAAAATTACATAAATATTTAAGATAATATTACTTTATTTATTTATGTCATTCCATGAAGTGTCCAACTTAAGAAACTGCAAAAGCATCCACGCCCGATCCCACGACAAGTAGAGATTTACCTTGAGATTACAATCTAGCCAAGATCTCACTTAACCTAAAATGTAACTTCAAGCGTTTCTATATTTTGAATGACATAAGACATAAAAGTAGTCTATGTTATAATCTTGACACATGTTCTTTAAGCAAGACAATCTTATTAGAACGTTAATCTCTTACCTTACGATCAAGAGAATCCATTAATCATATTTGTATGTGTTGTTCCTTTGCACACAATAAATACTTTTCCCACTTGTGCATAGAACAACATCATATAGTAGATAAACACCATGACATTCGTTTGTTTATGTGAGCAATATGATAGTGTCATAGATATGTAAGCATTACAAGTAGATATAGGACCATTTAATTATCAAGGAAACGTTCATGACTATCCTTGAGAATATGAATGTCTACATTTTTAAACGTAATGTATTATTTCAAGAAAATCTAGAAATAATCTTGAGTTACTACCAAGATAATAAATCTTGTAACTCCCACTGAATTAGACAACGTTACAATAATGTCTTATTCAGTAATACACCATACTCCCATTGGATTTGACAACATTGTAAGTGTTTCATTAACCAGTGAAAATAGCGTGCTATTACGTTGCTACCCCTTTTAAATACCATTCGTAACAATTACTTAGGTACTAAAAGAGTGTATTCTACTTTGTAGATGATGAATCATCCATCAATGCTATTAACTTGAAAAATTGAGCATGCAATTTCTTCCTTAATGGGTCTACCATCGCCATAGTGATGTATAGCACCTTCAATTAGTCAAAACAAAACAACTAGATAAAATATACTAGATTGTCTTTTACCAATTTTGCGGTAATTAGTCTAGCTTCTAATTTAATAACTCATAAAATGTCAAACATGTTTTCTAGTTGACCAAAATATCATATAAGAATTCAATCACTAACATAAGGTAATGAAATCTCTTAAGGAAAACATGGTGTGCAATTTTTTTAACTATTAAAGTTGCTATGAGTTATATTAGAATTTAGACAATTCTAATGTTCCTAACATACTTTTCTCAATCATGAAAAGGAATAGGATTGAGTCTCACTCTTCTTCCATGGAAAAGAGTTTATGTTTGTCTTTTAGTAATTTTTTCTTGATCAAACATTTGTTTGAAAACAGAACTAGATCAATTTACCAAAGCCCAAACCACGTTTACGATTTAATGTTGCATTAATACAATCAAAAAAAATTAACAAAATTCATTTTTTTTTTTTAGCATTTTCGATAATTAAATCTTTCAAGAAAATAAAATACCCTTAGGTCAATATTCATATTAACCATAGAATTTTCCTTGAATCTAGGACCCTCATTATCATAGTTTCACCACATCAGTTGATCTGCTAGTGATGAAAGTATAGAATAGGTAATTGTCGAAGAACAATAATTGACAAACAAGTTTTCAATTCCTAGAAAATATGGGATTTACAATTTTGCCAAACAATTATGCAAAATGTAAGCATGTTTTATCCCATCTTATGCCTTAAGTTATAGGTCTCACTAACTAACTTAATTAAGTTGTCTAAGTTTCTAAATTATTTAAGTTGAGGTCTCACACAACATAAAGATTCACCTTGTTATCGTAATCTAGCTCAAGGTCTCACATAACTAAATTCCAACTTCAAGTGTTTCATATCATTAGATGGCATAAACTTAAATTTTAAAGGGTACAATTTTTTATGTGTAATCAAAACTTATGTGTGAAGAAGCATGCATACATCTTCATAAAAAAAAAAAAAAAAAAAAAAAAAAAACCTTACTCATAGTTTTAAATTGCTAAGATTAAATTCTACAAAGTTTTAATCGATGCATTGAGAAACTTAAAACTTTGCACTAAGATGCTTCGTACATAGAATAGTTATACTAGGTAGCTCCAATCGAACGCATTGGGGAGGCAGAGGACCGTAAGTACCAAGCATAACCTTAGACATCCTTTCGGTGTGATCATGCGCACTTCTTTGAACCCCCTTTTGAGTTTGTTCTAGTGGGTGAGCCGTTCTAACCATTTAGTACAGTCGCATCAGTCGATTAAAAGTTTAAGATTTAATACTTAGAAAACAAATCAAATTTCGTCATTATTTAGTCCATTTAATTTTCTATTCTCAAAAACCCTTTTTGCTTACTAAAGTGTCATACAATATAAACAATAAGGCACTTTAATAAAAAATCAAAACGAACTCAAATAATTATACATATAACTTAACAATTAACATATGTAACAACAAATAGCCACATGCATAATTTGTTCGATAAAAGCTAATAAACAATTGTAGGCGTAAAATAATGCATACATCAACTAGGGCTTTCACCTACAAGGTAAGTGAGCCACATGCATCGACAAGTCGATTGCGTAAGCCAAAATCATAGTATACCAAATAGCACATAACGAATTTTTATTAGATATATTGAGGTCTTCCCCAATTTTATATATTTATCAAACTAATTACATGTGAATTTTACTTAACAATTAATCAATAAACAATAATCCATAGCAAAACATGCATGTTCTACCATGGATTCCTCATAACAATTATAATCCCAAGATACGCATATAATCATGGCACATAACAATTATTCATGAAAACCATATAAAATATACATGCAATCCTAGGGTTTCTACAAGTTTTACAAAAAAATAAACCTAATTAAAAAATAAGGGTAATCGACCCAATTATTAAAAAATTAGGGTTCCAAATTTTCAAAACCCTAGAAACCAATAAAAGCATGTAATAATCACAAAGATTCAATTTTTATGTGTTTCGGTAATTAATTACAACATATTAACGGCTCGTGATGCCACTGTTGGGTTTTACTAATCATAACAATTATAGAAAACATGTAAACATCATCAAAGCATGCAACGAAAGTAATATGAATAATACTTGTAAATTAATTAACCGAATTAAAAGTATATGCGTACCTTTTAGCGAATCAAGAACACACGATATCAAGAACCATGAACAAACCCTAAACCCTAAAATTAGGGTTTATAATTTTTGACCCCTTTAGTCGAATACCAAGATTACCCACAAACACAATTGCATTTGTTCTTCGTTCTTGTACACATGTATTAGTAGCGAATCAATGAGAAAAGCTAGGTTCTTGATCACAATAGATTAACCAAACACATTTGTTATGCTCAAGGTCACTCGTAAATCCCTTACAATGGGGATTCACTCGTCGACCAAGAACAAGAGGGAATAAAGAAGAAGTTTGGCCTTCTATTGAAATCTAGTGTACCAAAGGATGAATACATGGGGATGTATTTATAGCCTTATGGTAGATGTCAAGATTACTATAGTTTCGATGTGGGATTCTATAGAATCGCCAAACACAAGCCCAAAGAGGGTTCCTAAAACCTTCTCTTGACTTGTTAACTTTTCTTCATATCCCGTTGACATTTAACGACCGATAATCAAAAACTCTGTTAAATCCCAACTCTCGTTAAGTGTTTTATTCGTGATCAAATAATTAAATACAACATTATATATATTAATTATTTATACATTGATTCTCATACGTAATGTGTGCAATCCCGAAGTCTCGAGTTCGAATCCGGTCATACGTATATTAATTTATATCCATAACCTTTCAGTTTCCTGTATCAGGATTAAACAACTTCAGATTGTCAATACTGTCAAAATGATTGGTATATGTGCCTAATGGTAGTGGATTGCCTAATCTATTTGTTGCTGATTTGTGACTCAGTATCCTACTGCCAAGGTTTGATACAAGTTTGAGATCTTGTATATGCAGAGTTGAGGTTCAAGTTTATCTACAAATCTAAAGGTTTGACCTGTTGTCTTCATATTCTAGCATTTGGAAAATGAAGAAAATAAACTCATTATAAATGATGGCCTTGTAACTTGGTATCCTTTAGCTTGTTTTCTATAATCTTTCTTGACAAACTCTTAATAGGCCTTTGCTAGGTAATTGTGAGTTTGCACAGAAGTTTATTAGTAACAGACTATTGTGATCCATAAAGTAGGTATCTATTTGTGAAACGAAAGTGAGTTTGGAGGGCAGTGTATGTAGCTAGAAATAGTGAGGAGTGAAAGATGAACCTATTTGGTCCTAGCTATACAGTGCCCAAAAAGGATAGGTTGGTTTCTCAGTCAAGGAGTGTGTTCCCAGATGTTGATGCCTCTTAGTTAGCAACGATGGAAATGTAGGTTTTCTGGTAGAGCCCTTGAGTTGAGAGGTTGGGTGGCTATAGCTTACATAATGATACCTCTCCTTTTTCCTCTTAGGTCATTGTGGATAAGGGTTGAATGATCTTGGAAGGTAGTTGGAGTAGGAAATGTAGTTATTAAGCTATGGTGTGGTGCAATATGGGTGAATCTATAAAAGTTGGTTTGTTGCTGCTCAAAAGGAATGTTGCTGAGTAGATAAATGGTCTGTCTTACTCTGTTTTTCTGAGTTGTATCAGATATATGGTATATCTTAGTAGAGATATTGTCCTTTGTGTATGATATCGGATAAATCTTAGTTTGACGTGTTGTTTATGGTTGGGCATGTCAAAGCGAGTGAGTGTTAAATTGTTTGTAATAATTGCCTTGATATTAATATATTCTTCACCTTTTGAGAGATAAAAAAAATTGCACCAAAAAAAAGGAAGATACTAGAGAGGAATAAATCGAGATCCACTTGTACACGTAAAAGAGGGATACGATACATAAAAGTTAAGAACAATGGAATGTGGCTGACATACCACATTAACCACAAACAAACGCTTGAACGACCACTAAATCGTTTGTGACATGCCACATAACGACAACCAACTAATTAGAAAAGACGGATACGATAGTTAGCGGGACACACTTATGAACTTGACGTGGTTAATATATATGACTAAAGAGGTTAGTTTATACAAAGTAAAGATTTATAAAATTCTGATACAATTATATTATTATATATATATCCCCATGTTAGTGTTTGAGTCCAATATTTAAAAAGACGTTAAAAGAGGTGACCAAAGTATATTTACGATATTCCTTGAGCCCACATTATCTAATTCGGTTAAGCAAACCGACTATGCAAACATGCATGTCTATAATATAAATATACTACGTACGTACTATCCAAATATCTATTCCTTCAAACGATCGACCACAATTTAAACCCTAAGTAATAGACGATCGATCCCATCAATGGAAGACTTACCTAAAGATGTCATGTTCAATATTTTATTAAGACTTCGATTCAAGACAATCGCTAGCTGCAGGTGTGTATGCAAAACATGGCGAAAGCTAGTTTCGCATTCTTCCTTTGTTAATCATCATCTCTCGATATCGCCTCCTCAGGCCCGTCTATTGGTTCATCAAAGATCGTGGTTAGATATTAAAAAAGCAAGAACTTTGAAGTTGGTGGAGTTATCCACGGACAACGTCATTGGTCACCATCACTCCTGCATCGACCTTGAGTTTGGTATTGTAAAACGTTCCTCAAATACGGAACATATAACCCCAGTTGGGTCAGTTAATGGTTTGATCTGCTTGTTGGTTTATGGTGATACTAGAGATGAAGATAGACAAGTTTACATACGCAATCCAATCACCAATGATTATAAGATCATCCCTACACGGTACTCCAGTAATGAAATAGTAAGATATGGTTTCGGAGTTTCAATGGCTGGTGAATACAAAGTGATACGGATTTTACAAAGGAAACATGTTAAAGATTTAACTGAAATCGAGGTCTACACCCTTGGCACAGATCAATGGAGAAATCTTGGCCAAGTACCTAACTATGTTAGTGCAATAGACGGAACCCGGGCAGGGCTGGCTTTGAATGGCCGTGTTCATTGGCTTAATGGTGATATTATTTATGCTTTTGATCTGGATAACGAAACAGTCTTGCAAATTCCAACTCCTTCAGGACAAGAATGGAAGATTTTCCCATTTTTGGGAGTTCTGAAAGGTTGTCTCAGTCTATTTGCTCGGTCTCAGTCTTATGATAAATTTTCTGTTTGGGCGATGAAGGAAGATGGGATAAAGAAATCTTGGCATAAAACGTGGAACACCGAGTATTATACCATCTATTGCTTGGAGAACAAAATCTGGGATCCCAAGTGTCTTATTGATGGTATAAATGGTACAAGTAATTTGATTGTCGTTGATGGTAGTAACCCACGCAAATGCAAACTGGTGGCATACTGTCTTGAGACTGGTAGAGAGGAAGTGACAGAAATATCTCATAATAGCTACAACGAAATAATGACTTTGATGATTTATGGCCCTAGCTTTGTTAAACTCCCGAAACATGGCGTAGGAGCGAGTTCATATGGTTCAAAGGTCAGGAAAAACGCTACCGTATCTTTTTATTCAATGTTCCGATTGAATCTGCTTTAAAATTTACTATAACTTTTGCATTTATGATTTAATTATGGGTTAAATGTTTCAATTCTGCTACATGTATGATGCATCACTAGACAAATAATGACATACAATGAACATATCAAAAGGGCTAAATTGTTATTTTTCAGCAGATCAAAGTCTAGCTATATATGATTAATTAGTTATAATTCCAAAATTACATATAATGGAAAAAAAATTAATTTGTATTTTAAAAGTAAGGGGCTTGTCAATTTATCTTGACGTGCAATGAAACAGTAGACAAGTTCTAAATTAGCAAATACGGAGTACGCAAATACTCACACACGTCATGACCCTTAGGCCAAACAACTCTACTTATGATTTAACATCCAGATTGAATTTAATGATTAGATCCGAGTAATTAAATTTTTGGTGATTGTCTCATTATAGGTCAAGTATGATCAGCATCCCGAGCAGATTAAAGAGCGTTAAGCATTACACAAAGATTTCAAGGCGACCAGCTTATTAAACTGAAAGGTAGCCCATCTGAGTATTGCGTGTTTATGAAGACTGATCGAACCAAAGAATTGATGTGACTTTGGTAGATATGAGTTTATTAATTTGAACCTTTCGTCTTGTGTAGCTACACAAAGAGTTATGTTTATGGTTTTAAGGTTGTTTGTTAAAAGTTTTTTGGCGTTCAATGAATATAGCTTAAAAAAATTATAAGCTGTAGTAGAACTCATGGTGTTGAGTTATTTATCTAGAAAATATAGCTTAAAAAAATCATGATGCAAGTTAAGCACTTTTTTGTCCACTAAAAAAATAATTATGAGCTATTTTTTAGTGTTTGGATTTTTAATTTGCGTATTAGGATGTTACATTACTACAGTACCTTTTATGAAATAAAATATGTTCCTGGTTTCTTATGAATTATACTGTTAGCGGATATTAATTGGGCTCAGCTAGCCATATTTGTTATGTTTAGGTTATTTGTAATAGCGTACAAGAAGTTTTGCAAACTAGGTGCATTAAATGCAATGTTTGCCAACTTGGCAAAAATAGCCCCTGAGGTTCAAGTGTCGTTGCAAAGTAAGTCCTTGAGCATTAATTGCTATCTTTAGCAATTTGGCAAAAATAGTCCCTAAGGTCTAAGTGTCGTTACAAAGTAAGTCCTGTAGAATTAGTACCTATCTATAGAAATTTGGCAAAAATAGTCCCTAAGGTTTAAGTGTCGTTACAAAGTAAGTCCTTTGTAGCCGCGAAAATAGTCCCTAAGTTTTTAATTGTATTTGCAAAGCCGGTCCAAACAAATTTTCCGGTCATTCACCAGTTCCAAATTCACGTCTACAAAAGCAATCCCGCTGCATCGCGCGGGTTTTCCAACACTCGTATAATACTAAAAAGCGTACAAAAGTTTCCCCCAACACTGTAGCATAGCAAACAAAACATTAAATGCAAAGTTTGCCAAGTTAGCAAAAACAGTCCCTGAGGTTTAAGTGTCGTTACAAAGTAAGTCCAAACATTAAATGCAAAGTTTCACAACTTGGCAAAAACAGTCCCTGAGGTTTAAGTGACGATGCAAAGTAAGTCCTGTATCATTAATTGCTATCAACTTGGCAAAGATAGTCCCTAAGGTTTAAGTGTCATTACAAAGTAAGTTCTTTAAAGCCAATCCCGCTGCATCGCGCGGGTTTCCACACTCGTTTATACTCATTATTGTACGATTAAGGGGAATTATACAAGTTTTACATGGGTGTTCATTAATTTGGTTATTTGGTTGTTATTCTATTTGGTTAAAAAAATTTGGGTAGGTCCGAAAACTAAACTGAACCAAATTCATATTAGATTAAACAGAAATGAAAACTTAATTCAAATTGGAGAAAACCAAATTTGAATTCGGTTCGGTTTCCAAGTTTAAAAAATGTTATATTTATACCAGGAAAGAGTTTTAATATTTTTTTATGTATAAATATATAAAAAAATATACTCCTATATTTATGTAAATTCGGTTTTTGGTTATGTTCGGTTTTCATTTTGCCAAAACCATATCCAAACCAAAAGTTGAATATTTAATTCGGTTTTGGCTAGTTCGGATCGGTTTTATCCGGTTCGGTTTCGTGTACGGTTCCTGCGCATATTACCCGATTTGTGAACACCCCTACTGAGTATGGATTCTCACATCAACTGAGTCAGAGCCGGTCTTACTTGAATTCACATCAGTCCCCTGTCTTGAGCTCATGGCCCATTCCACCTGGCTTTGTATCAAATTGCACCAAAATTAAGAACACAAAAACCTAGAAACCGTAAACATCAATCTTCTTGTAGATACAAGAGGAGAAAGATCCTGACAACGACAATTAATGTTGTCTATTCAGACGTACAGTTCATAGACCTATATTTATATCACACATAGACGATGGCGATCAACCAAATTACCATTTTTCTAAGTTTGGATGCGAGGATAACTACACATAAACGTGCAGGGACCTGTCTAACCTCCTTCATTCCTCGCATCTTCAACCTAATCAAGTATAGCAGAGTAACATAATTATTTGCATCAGATACATGCATACATTTGAATTGTTCTATTGCATTTTTTTCCTTCAAAACATGGTGTCAAAAATGTTGGATGTTATATACACATGTGAATTAGGAATGACATAATATCACTTTTGGTAACCAATAGAAAGTCACTTACTGAATTCGAATGCAGATGTTCAACAAAAAAAATCATATGCAGAATTAAATAACATGTTCTATAAACAAACACACGAATAGAAGTTCAGGTAGAAAATTTACTGACCTTTAAAAGACAAGCGCTCTTTGTGGTTCGAAGGTCTCGAGCTTAAGAAAGCTTGGACGATAAGCCTTTCCAGTGAAGTAAGGTTTAAAAAAATCTCTCTTCTCAACTGTTTTCTTCCGAGGACAATATACCAGCAAACTGCTCTCATTAACAAGCATCAAAATCGTTCCATCATGTAAGCTCTCAATTAGATACACAGGTGTATGCCAAAACCAACCTACATCAAGCATAATACTTCGCATGATCACCACCTCGTTACACCAAGATTTCTTAAACCCATATTCTTTCATAACCCAAACTGTGAACTGAAGTTCTAATAAAGATAAACCAGACAGACTTAAACAACCATTTAGGATTCCCAAATTTCGTAACTAAAACCACCTACTATTTCTTCATAAGGAGGAGATGGGAATAATTCAAATGTCTCATTATCGATATTAAAAGAACAAAGCCTTTCAGGGGAATGCTTGTCATTAACAATCCAATGAACACAACCATTGAGGAAAAGCCCATTGCTTGGATTAATCAAGTAAGGGACATGACCAATCTGTCTCCATTGGCCGGTGCCAAGGGTGCAAACTTCAGCTTCGAATATATAAGGCAGAGATGGATCGTTTGATATAGTCCATGCGAATATCCTTACAACTTTGTATTCCTTTGTCAGTAAACCAACTCCAAAACCATAAGCGTTTACCACAGGAATTGATCCAACGTATTCTGGCCTAGGAAGGATCACATATTCTCTAGTGATTGGATTGCATACGTAAATGTTATCAACTTCATCACGATACTGCCGCAAACAAACCAAACCATTTACTGACCCCACTTGAAGTATTTTAGTATTCTTAAAAATAGGTGTAATGTTTAGATCAAGATTCATTACAATGTCATGGTGTAAATGTGAGGTATCAAGTTCGCCTTTGATTTCCAAAAACTTCAAAACACCTGGTCTTTCCAAATTGACTGTCTCATCCTCATCTTCAGAGTCAGACTCAGAGACCAAGTCAGACAGAGCTTCATGATGAATCATGACACATCTTGGTGATCTTGAGAGGTGAAGATTGATAAAGTAAGAGTCTGAAACAAGTTCACGCCAGTTCTTGCATACGGATTTGCAGTGGATGATTGTTTTAACAGGAAGTCTTGAGATAATATCGGCTATCACATTTTCTGGCAAGTCTTCAATACATGGAGTGATAGACGACATGATCTTATGGTAACTGCATAACAAGAGATAATTGGCCAATCTTGATCTTGACTGGAATTTCATATAAACCACGAGGCAAGCTCTAGTTTTAAAATTAAGAAGGTGTTTTGGATTTATTTGCTTAAGCTCCTTACAAATAAGCACATCTAGAAAATAGTAAAAGTGTTAGAATTTGCTTATTTTGAAATTAATCAAAAAAATTCAATTAAATCCCGTTATAAAAAGGTCTGAGGTTAGATACGATGGTAAAAAAGTACATTTCAAACAAGCAGCAAGCAGATAAGCAAAAGCATTTATAAGTGAATATAAGCAATCCCTGTTAGCTGTATTCGTGTAAAATGATAAGCCCAAGTGAGTTGGTATTGAGTCGTTGATTAGCTAGACTTTAAGGGTAATTGTTATTTACCTTAAATAGATTAGTGTCACACATTATATATTCCATGTATTGTACTAATGAATTAAAGATGATCAATCAATAAACAGATTATCCTCTAATATGGTATCAGGCCATAAGATCCATAAAACTTAAACTCTTCCGTTGCCGCCTTCGGCCACCGGCTACACGCCGGAGTATCTTTGGGGGTTGAAGTTTTAGAACCAAATATTGTTTTATCATCTTTTCTTTTGATGTTAATTAGGGGTGTTCACGGGGCGGTTCGGCTCGGTTCGGTTAAAGATTTTAACTATCCATCACGGGGCGGGTAGTTCATTTTACTATCCAAAACCGAACCGTACTAGGCGGGTAACCGGACATGCGGGTATCCGAAATGAGCGGTTACCCGCGGTTCGGGTCACGGTTAACCATTCAAAAAAATTAATCGAATCGAATCGGGCGAACAATAACATAAATTAGAACGTAATATGTCATTTTAGTAAAACTAAATAACATTAAAGATATTAGAATAATAGTAATGTTGTTGTGTCGCAATAGCAACATTCAAATTACCATATCTAACAAAATAACTAATACTAATTATTTGACGTTTATAGATTACGATCACATTAATCATATGTAATCCATGGACGTTAGTAAATGATCAAATTTGATAAGTAAAAATGCATTATATGATAAAAGTAGTGCAATAATATAGTTAATACTTGTACATTTTATGAATGGTTTGTTAAAACTTACATGTATATTATACGCGGTTCGGTTCGGTAACCACGGATAACTAAAAGTAAAACCAAACCGAACCGTGATAAGCGGGTTTTCGGTTTCGGGTTTTCTCGGTTTCAGTTTCTTCGGTTATCGGTTTTTAGCGGTTTCGGATTGACCGGATCGGCTCGGTTCGTCGGTTTCTCGGGTTTTTTGAACACCCCTAATGTTAATGCATGATTTTATTGTTTATTAATTATTTGATTGTTCGTACGACTTTGTTACCAGTCGACTAAAGTTGACCGTTGGTACCAGTCCCTAAAGTCGGCTGTTGGTACGGTTTTGTTACCAGTCGACTTAGCCGACCGTTGGTACAAGTCGACTAAAGTCGACCGATGGTACGGTTTTGTTACGAGTCGACTAAAGTTATGTTTTTATTATGTTAATGTTTTTCTTTTTTTCTAGTTTACTACTCCAGTCCGAGCTTTCGTGATTTCGCCGCTCGAACTGCGAAGGAGTGTTAGTTGTATTCGTGTAAAGGGATAAGCCCAAGTGAGTTGGCATTGAGTTGTTGATTAGCTAGACTTTAAGGGTAATTGTTATTTACCTTAAATAGATTAGTGTCACACATTATATATTCCATGTAGGCAAAAGTTCAATATAGAACCAAAATTTACCATAGATCCAATCAACCAATAATAGCCATTCATTTTTTTATTATGATAAACTTTCACCCTTTTTAAAAAAATTAAATATCTTGCAAACCGTTAATCGTTACGCGATAAAAATTATACCATCATGACGAGAATTAAATTATCTTTCTATAGATATGCACTACTATATATTTTTAACAACTTTTTTTCAAAATTTCGGTCAACAAAATCATATATGATTTGTGAAAATCATATATGATTCGATTTTACTGAATCACATATGATTTTTGAGAATCATATATGATTGTAAAAATCATATATGATTCAGAAAATCGAATCATACATGATTTTTAAAATCATATATGATTCGTAAAAATCATATATGATTTTTCGGACGAATTTTGAAAAAATGTTTGTCGAAAATATGTAAAAGTGCATATCTATAGAAAGATAATTTAATTTTCGTCACGATGGTGTATTTTTTATATTTTGAAGATTTACCGTTTGTAAGATATGTTGTTTTAAAAAAAAGGTGGAAAATGATTTTGTATTAATTTAGATAAAAAATGGAGGGTTATGATTGGTTCATTTGTTCTATGACAAATATGAGTTCTATATTGATCTCAACTCATTCCATGTATTGTACGTATGAATTATAGATGATCAATCAATAAACAGATTATCCTCTAATAATCCCAAGCATGCCTTTCAAAAATAATAATAATAATAATAAAAAAATAAGCGATCCCAAGCACTCCCTAAGGCTCGCAGTGAACCTAGCTCGAGCACGAAACTGAACCCCCTTTATTTACATGAGTCAAGCTCAAGTTTTTCCGAGCCCGATTCCACTAATTTACACCCTTGGCAAAACTAGGAGGGAAAAGCGAGAATTCGTGAAATTAAACTTTGGAGATAAAAATAAGTAAATTCAGTTCCTGCTAGGTTCGAACTGGTCACGCCAATCTTCCGGTGAAAGGAGGGTTTTATTCGGTTTAAGTATGTGTTGCAGTGGTCGTTGGTATTTAACGGATTAGCCGGTCAAAAAGTAAAAAATCATACTTAAAATAAATAAATAAATAAATAGGTAGTTGCTTAGACCATGTGTAATGGTCGATCGGATGATCGTTCGACCCCCCTTTGGGGACGCGTTCCAACCATTATACCACTCTAAGGGGACGCGTCCTAGGCAAGGAAAAAAAGGGAAGTTACCGAGTTGTTTGTGTGTGAGTTGTTTGTGTGTGGAATGTGTTTATTTAATTGTTTTTCTGACGTATATTTAAATGGAAACAAAATATTTTAAAAATCGGTTTTCCTAATGACACGTCTGAGCCACCGGGTCAAACTAGTTTCCAAAAAAATAAGATTAACTTAGTTTGCCAAACACCTAAAAAGTTTGTAAAATAATTCAAAAACCCAGTTGACCCGGTCTCCAATCCGGTTCCCGGTTCAACTGGCCGGGTCGACCCGAGTTTCAAAAATTCACCGCATCATCAACATCGCTTTTTATTTCCCCATTTGACTAAAATTTAAATTAGACCTAGTAAAATGTCACTATCTGTGTCACCAACAAAAATGAAAACGTAGAACCGGTTCGACCCGGGTTAAACAACCAAAAACCCGGTCGACCGGGCCTCCAATTCGATTCCCGGTTAACCTGTCGGGTCGACCCGGGTTTCAAAACATTGGACACTAAAAAGTAAAGATTCTAACTTCTAAGATTGTCCATAACAACATAAGAGCATCCACTATGGGAGGTCTAAGAATAGGTTCAAAAATTAAAAACGGCTTATGTCTTATTTCAACCATAGTGGGATTCAATGTTTTAAAACCCGGGTCGACCCGACCGGTTCAACCGGTCGGACCGGTACCCGGCCACAAAAACGTGTCAAAAAAACCCGGGTTTCTAAAACCGGGTTAACCGGTTAGACCCGCCGGGTTTTGAGTGACCCGGGTCAACCCGGGTCTTGAAACCCGACCGGGTTTTTAACTTTTTTTATAAAAACCGGGTTGACCCGGGTAGATCCGGCGGTCGAACCGGTTGACCAGGTGATCAAACTGGTTGACCCGGTCGAGAAAATAAAATAATAATAAATGAAAAACCGGATTGACCCGGCGGTCGAACCGGTTGGACCGGTTGAACCGGTGCCCGGTGACTCGACCGGGTCGATTAAATACCCGGTTTTTAAAACATTGGTGGGATTGATTTTATTTGATATCTAGGTGGCATGAAAATGTTCTAAATGCTAGACCTCTTCATAATGTTAAGACATTAAATATTTAAATGTGTGTTATATGAAAATATTTAAGATGTTTATGCCATAGTAGAAATAGGCTAATTAGATCAAAAGGTTTATAAAGTATTGAGGTGACATGGAAAATTTAATTAATAAAGCTTTATAAAAGTTTATCATAGTGAATGCCCTAAGCACGAAAAAAATAAGCAATCCCAGACACCCTTTAATCAAAATAATAAATGTACAATTAATAATTCACTGAGATAAAATGTTGAAGTTTAAAAGATTGAACTTACCGTATGTGCCGACCTTATTAATCTTGGACCGAATTAAAGTTTCCGATTTGATGAAGCAAATGATAGAATTAAATAAATTGATAGTTCAGTTCGGGTCAGGTTATACATCCGGGTAGGGGTGTTCATCGGTTCGGTTATCGGGTTATTCGGTTCGGTTTGTTCGGTTAATTTTTTTTTCTGGGTATAACCGAAAACCGAACCGAACCGAATTCAAATTTGATTCAACCGAACCGAAAACCGAACCGAAAATCAAAAACCGAACCCCTATAACCGAAAACCGAACCGAATAACCGAAATTACCCAAATTACATAAATTTAATTACTTTTTTTATTTAATTATATATATTTTTAGCACAAAATATATTTTTTAAAGCTTAAATCATGTTATATTTATACTAAAAAGAGTTTTAGTGATTTTTTTCATATATATACATAGAATATATATATATATATATATATATATATATATATATATATAGAGGCACTTATTTTCGTAACCCACTTTAAGTCACGAATCATGAACATCTTTTACAACTAATAATACACAATGTACATCATTTGATGCTCCATACATTTTGTTATTTTTATTTAATTCAAAAGGGTAAACTAGTAAAATGCATTTTCATATTATTATTTTTTTAATTCTCGTTTTATAAATCTTAAATTTTTTTTTTTTTTTTTTTTTTTTTTTTATGATAACATATTTTAAATAGTCATGGTACATACATGTTTTTATACCTAAATCATTATTTTTGAAGTGGAGCATGATGTTTTTGTATTTTTTTTTCAAATAGGCAAAGGTGCATACATGTTTTTTTTCCCAAATAGTCAAGGTGCATACATGTTTTCAATTACTTAAAGTGCATACATGTTTTTTTTTTATCTAACACTTCTTTTTATCAACCTACAAATATTTTTACATGATCATTATTTTTTTGGAAAGTTTGAAACACAAATTAAAGAACATAAATCATTATAAAAAGAAAAACAATATTGATATACTTAAATGTTACATTTCACTTGATTACAAGTACAAAAATACATGCAATAATCGCAAATTATCTTCATGTATAATCGGGTTCATCCACTTCCGGTCTTAAATGATATCATCATCTTCATCAATCAATACGAAACAAGCATGAACGGAAACAATTAAACCACAAACAAATAAGAAACGAAAATTAATCACAACAACTACCATAATGCATATGCACAATCTTGTGTATATTAAACTAATGATGTAAACATGGTTTTAATCATAAACACAAAACACATATGTCTTACAATCCAAAACATATATGTATCTTTCGAAACATATATGTTTTACTTCTTGGTCTTTAATGATATCATCATCTTCATAAATCAATTGAAACAAGCATGCACAAAAAAATTTAAACCACAAACAAAAACAGATATGCACACCTTTTTAATTGGTTTTTTACGGCCATAAACATATATGCACCATTTCTTAAAACACACATCTATTCCCTAAAACATACATCCTAGAAACATACATGAACCATTAAAGATTATCCGACACTAAAAACCATTGCCAAAACATATACCATTTTCATAAATGGGCCTACTAGCCTATTCTACAAGAGTGACTAACAAAAAGAAGAAATACACGTTGCTAAAAAGATTGCCAACTATTCTAACAAATGATTTACAAACTTGTACCCAAAATCCATAAACCATTGGTAAAACAATAGTAACAAGCTTATATACATTCATTTCAATATTACCAAAACTTTGGTGTAACACGTACAAAATCATCAAATAATTACCACAACATGACTAAAGTATACAAAAAAAAAGAGTAATCAAAATTAAACTACCTATTTCATTATACGGGATAAAAATAAATAAAAAAAACAATAAAAACAATCAAACATAAATGGACGGTTTAGAAAAATATAATTGTAATATTCAAAATTAAACCATAATGTTTAAAATTCTTAGTTCTTATAACCACTCGATTATTTCTTTTAAAAACGATATATCAAAACATCAAACTTCGTATTATTGGTAGGCATCGTTACAATTATTGAAGGGGATATAAAAACGCGTTTACCTCGTGACGATTAGCTTTTATCTCCAAAATCAAACCTCTTTTTGAGATCCATAACGATTACCACAGTGGAGATCCAATTCGATCAAGCGAGAATGACCATTAAAAATACGATTCGATAAAAGTAAACTCATTTATAAAAAATTAGATCTATATACTAAGCCATCATAGAAACAAAGATATAAATAATGATGGCTTTTCTTTGCCTTAATTTTTGGAAGGCTATAAACATACGAGCTTGTGTTGGAAGCCAAAAAAAATGCAGAGGTTTTTAATAAAAGGGGCGGCAGTTTTTGAGGATTAGGATAGAGGTTTTTTTTAGGTTAAAGTAAAATCTTAAAATCCATATTAATATGGACGGTTTAAGGAAAAAATGTGATATCCCTTAATTACCCTTAATTACTTTTACACTAATTACAACAACCAACTTTATCTTTTAGTTATTTACATAAATGGCACATTCATTTTTGACCATTGATCAACTAATCCAATGGCTAAAAATAGTTCTCATGATTCTCGCATTTAAAGTAGGTTTAAAATAAAGTTTCACTATATATATATATATATATATATATATATATATATATATATATATATATATATTTTATATGAATTCGGTTTCGGTTCGGTTTTCGGTTTTCATTACCAAAACCATATCCAAACCGATAACCAAATATTTAGTTCGGTTCGGTTCGGTTTTGACCAATTCGGTTCGGTTACGAATTCGGTTCAGTTATTTTCGGTTCGGTTTCGGTTTTCGGTTACTGTGGATATTACCCAATCCGTGAACACCCCTACATCCGGGTCATATTACTTTTGGGCTGAACTTATTCACTCCATTGGGCTTCCTTATTTACTTGTTCAAGTAATGTCATAAACGGTAATAATAATACTCTCAACCATCGTTGTTAGGATCCCGATCCTCATCATAAGATTTTACGATTTTACGATATTATAAAGCAATTGGTTATAGTATCATGAGCTGGTGGATTTCCACATACTTCGCTTAATGAATGTCCACTTGCTTGAAGCAAAATGAGGATTAAAAAAACAACGTCATACTTCAGAATAGCCATCTTCACAAGCTTTTGTTAAAGTCACCTCAAATTACCCGAAAAAAATGGTCGTCACCCCAAATTAAGAAGTTGCGTGGATTGAGCCGATTGGTGCATGGAGTCGAAAGACCCTAAACGAGAAGCAAGCGTGGAGGGCATGGTTGATTTTCTTTGTAAACAATTGGAATAGCCTTTGGATGATGCCTTATAAAAATTCGTAGACCTTTCGAAACAATCTTTTAGTTTGTTCAAACATATTTACCAAACTTGTGATAATTATATTTTTTATTTCAATTATTTGATCAAATGAAAATTGAAAATTTTGCAATATTTTAAGGTTAATGGACTAAGTATTGACTAATGTTAAGCCAAAATAAACTTTTCCCATAAGCAGTACAAGAAGATTTTTTTAGAGTTAAAGTACATTTTTGGTCCTTGTGGTTTGCCGGGTATAGCAATTTTAGTCCAATAGTTTCAAAAGTCCCGGATCCTCTCCTGAATCCGACGACCCGTAACACTTTTGGTCCATTATTCGTTGACTGTTAGTTTGACTTGTTAAAAAAACGAAATGACTAGAATACCCTCGAATGATGATGTACAATGACTAAAATGCCCTCTTTCATTATTATTATTATTATTATTATTATTATTGTTATTATTATTATTATTATTATTACAAAAAAATTATATCTATAATACTACATATAATAGAAAAACGGTCACTACTTGAAAAGTGAAATGTTGAAAGTCAAAGGTGAAAGAATGTATTGTGTAATTTATACTCTTATTAAAACACCCAATTACTTAAAAATACAATAATTTATTCACATTATACAACCAATTAAAAGCATATATACTAAATTAAAAATAAACAATTAAAACACCCCTTACTAAAGTACAATAAAATTTTCACAATGTACAATTTAAACAAGTTACAACATAATTCTAAATATAAAATAATTAAACACACTAATTATTGTTATTTTTAACACCCTAAAATGAAAAGTACATGTTATTATACACATTATACAAATTAATAAAACACATAAAGCTTCATACAAGCTAACAAGTTGATGGTACTTATAGTTTTGAAAATCGGACAGGACCGGACCAACGGGTTCAACCAGAAACCGGTGTCGCCACCGGTTCGGCTAACCAATAACAACCATCCGAAAACGAACTAGAGATGACCCGTTGAAACCAATACAAACTGGTGAATCAGGTCTCATCGAGATCTATTTCTCCGGTTAATCGTCACAGGGTACCCGCCGCCGCAACGCGTGGGTACCATGCTATACTATATATAAAAGAAAAACCAAAAAGTAAAAAGTGAAAATTTGAAAATATTAATACATATCGAAAACCTGGTTCACCCGGGATGCTTCAAACCCGGTGGGTTGACCCTGTTTAATTTGACCCGTTTTGACCCAACCTGTCGGGTTGACTCGGTTCATCGACCCGTTTTTCGTGAGGACGGTTCAACGGTTGAACCACCCGGTCGAACCGGTTTCAAAACATTATGATTAATCCCCAAATCTTCAAACTTTTATTATTTTTCGTTTAGAACCCATAAACTTTTTTTTAACACAAAACGATATGACGCCATATAAATATATTATATATATAAGTTTTTCTTCAAAAACGATTATAATATTTTACAATTAAGAGAAAATATGTGCCCATTAATGCACATTTTACTTTTCAATAGGCTAAACACGCACATTTCAAAAAAAAAAAAAAAAAAATGGAGCTAAATAGGTCCAAATCTTTTACCAAATAGCCATAATTAGTCAATTTTTTTTTTTTTTTTTTTTTTTTTTATTTTGGGCTAATCACATTCACGCTAGTTTTGGTCACCATTAATCACATCCTTGTTATTATCTCATAATTGATGTAATGTTTACTTTCATTTTCATTAAATGTTTTTATATGTTGTTTGATAGATGTTAAGAATTTTGTGTAGACTTTAGTTATCGTATAGTACAACCGTTTGCAATTGCATTTTCATCGGTTCACGTTTTATTTTAAACGCTACACAAAACACTCACCACAATATCACAAATCATTAATTATCTTACGCTAGAAACCGCTGCCGCTAGGCGCGGGTACTCGTCTATATAATAAAATGGTCTAACCTCATTCTTTATCTTCTCATAAACATTTCTTTTACACCAGATCACCTTGTTAAACTCTTTCTTCAAAATAAAAAAACACACACCTCATCAAAACTCAACAAAACCCATCACCATCATCACAAAACTGCCACCAACCATGTCAAGATCCAACCACCAATACCACGAACCCACTACCACCGAATCAAATTTGCACAACCACCATCACCATCTTCGGACAAATCTAGTATAGATCTAACGTGGTTGGGTTCAGTGGTTTAGTGTTGATGTCATGATGGGGTTTGGTGGGTCGGTGGTGGTGATGTCGTGGTAGTGTTTAGTGGGTCAGTGGTGGTGATTTTGTGGCAGGGGGTGTTTGTGGTGATGGGTTGGTGGTTTGGTGAGTCGGTGGTGGTGGTTTGGTGGTGATGTCGTGGCAAGGGTTGTTTGTGGTGATGGTTTGGTGGTGATGTATTGGTGGTTTGGTGAGTCGGTGGTGGTGATTTGGTGGTGATGTCGTTGTGGGAGGGGGTGTTTGTTTGTTGATGGTGATTATTATGGTGATGCCGTGGTGGGAGGGGGTGTTTGTTGGTTGATGGTGATTATTTGAAGATTTATCACACTGAAACCTACGACAGGGAGTACAAAAGTTTTGGATGGTAGTAGTAGGCGACGGATGGTGGCGGCAGGCGGTGGATGGTGGCTGCATGGAAAATGTGATGAGTTTGGGTAGAGAGAAAAAAGGGAACAACATGAAGAGATATTGTGATATATGTGGAGTAAAATGTGTTTTGTTTTGTTATAATGTGAAATTACAATAATACCCTCCCATTTAACGGTCAAACAAAGTCAAACTAACGGTGTTAGTGAAAATGGACCAAAAGTGTTACGGGTCGTCGGATTCAGGAGAGGACCCGGGACTTTTGAAACTATTAGACTAAAATTGTTATACCCAGAAAACCACAAGGACCAAAAATGTACTAAACTCGATTTTTTACAAGAGAATCCTTTTGAGTTATGACTCGAAAATGTTACCATTTATTATTATGGCACCGGTTAGACATTGTGTTGTTAATTTAATTATTGATATTGAACTATTTCAGTCTATTCATGTTGTCCGGGCGCTTCCTTACAATAGATAACAATTTGGATATCTCCATAGGGCTATGTTATACAAACCCTCCCTATATTGTCACATCAAGAGGTTTCGGTCAAACCGTACAACCCGCGATGCACACCGTACAAGCCGATGATGCATTCAATAATTGGATACCCCCTATGGGAGGGTGTGGATAACTCACCCCATCTCCATATTGCACCAAAAAAAGAACACAATAACCAAGAAACCGTAAACATTAATTAATCTTAGTGTACCAAAATAAAGATCACAGACAATTTGATTAACCAAATTTCCATGTTTCTAAGTTTGGATGCAAGGATAACTACCACATAAACGTAAAGGGACCTGGCGAACCTTCATTTCTCGCGTCTTCAAACCTGATCAAGTAGAGCATAGAAACATTAGAAGAAAAAAAGGTTTTGAATCCAATACAAGCATACATGTGAACTCTTCTACTGCATGTCAACAAACACCAACCCTTTGCATCCCTAATTCAAGTTGATCTTGTTTTCCATTATACATTTTATTAATGTTCAATTTGAATGTATATACATAGATCTTAAGAGTTGATCAATAATTAAGATATAGTCATATCACATTACATCGTTGAAGCCAGACTAATATGAAAAAGATCTAGATATAAATCATATATCAAATATACAGTGATAAAATTTATACCTAAAGTTATTGAACATAAATGAAATTATAATGTACATATCAATAATTAAGATTACGATATGCAATGCATACTTAAGATAACAATTCGATAGACATGATTCCTAGCCAAGTTATCATAATGCGTCGATAATAGTATCATCTACTTAAGTATATCAATCGTCGTAGACTTATTCAAAACGATTCTGAAGTCAGCAGTTTGAAACTGTCACGATATTGATCACCATTGATTATGATCTTGTATACGTTCTCAAATTGACATAGACATTGGTATTAATATTTGATTGTGTAGTTAATGGAGTCTTAGATATAGATGTTTAAGTATCAGTCAATGTTAAATACGCTCAAGCTCATGGACAAGTATTGAGATCATCAGTATAATATCAAGACTTAGTTTAAGATATTTAGTTAATGCATATTAAGTGATAGCTTCATAGGCAGTAATCTACATGATAATATGCGTCATCAACGTACCAGATAATGAAGTTGTGGTCAGTCTTAATGCGATATGCTTGTTAGGAACGGTTGGCAGTTATCAGGACAATTTAATGAATCCATTCTTGATCTAAAGATCAGTACTTGAGTCTCATAATTTGGAATAGTGAAGATGGCTAGTCTGGTAATGGCCAGTTAATCTATGGTTTAGTTATTGGATAAATATTTGATGAAATGCAAATAATCTTGAGAAATGGAAACGAATACCATTGGATTCTGAAAGTGTGCATATCGTTAATCTGAATAAAGTAGATTTGAGGTTTCGATGGTTAATGCATGGTGCATAAGTGAACGTTTTAAAGTTTGAATTGAAAAATCTTAACAATGCAATGAGTTAATGGTTTGAGATTATGCTAGCTTGACACCAACATGCCAGTCTAGACTAAAGTTATTTGCAATAAAGCCGGAAAGTAAGACTTTATTAATGCCAGATTTATTCTATAACTTGGAAGGTTAATTTTGAGTTAATGGTCAACGTACAGTTAATTCACTATGGTACAAAATGAATTCATACTTGGTAAATTTAAATTGAATCAGATTAATTATAATGTTAATCATATAATTTGATAATTTTATGATTAAACTGGAATGAAATGCTACGTGAACAACAGTACATTATTCAAGAAATCAAACTGTATCCTGTCTTATATTAATCCAGATTAATTGTAATGAATTAAATTTGAATTTTTGTATTATGTAGACGTCAAATTTGCATGTTGAGATTAACATATGAAATCTGAAATTAGAAGGGTCATGATAGTTATACAGATGATCAAAGCAAAATATATTGACTTTAATGATTTATCCATTAATTTGCATTAGTCGAAAATTAATTTGGTTTTAAGTCATGTCATTACTTGACAGAATAAAGTACTTCAAATTACTAGATTAAAATGAGCCAGGTATGATTTAGAAAACTTATTATATAAAGCATTGATTGATTTAATGATTATTTAATTGGAAATTTTTCGATGTAGTGTCACATGTATGTAAGTATGTAAAATAAAATTTGGTTAAATATCTAACAATTCAAAGGGCTAATTAGTATATCATCGAATTGATAGTTATATTAATGGTTACAGAGTTTTATTAAAATTAATTTGACATTTGTGTTTGCAATAAATAATTTGGTATTAGTAATTAGCTTACATTATTATCGTTCAATGAAATAGTCTAAGTTATAAATATGGGTAATTATACTCAAGATGCAAATAGCTTAAGTAGTGCAAATTCTTTAGAAAGACAAGTTTAATGTATTGGTCATTAATGCAATTTACTCAATTGGCGATTTATGATGTCTGCATTATTCATCACTTGACATAATTCAAAGCTTAGCATTACAAATAGTTTAAAATTAGAAAATTACCAAAGGGACTTTTTTAAGCATGGTCCGTTTTTAGACTTTTTCTAGGCTCTTTCCCAAAGAGCCACGCTCATGCTTTTGCTCGACCCATACATTTTTCGACACGTGGCAAATCCGGTCTTGTTCAATAGTACACTAAGTGTCAAATCAAATCTTTAAGAAATCATTGTTTTGTTTTCTAGCATAATGTCAACGCTCAACCGGCGGCGCTCAACCAAGCGGTGCTCAATGACCCACAAGATTTCACCTAGGAAATTGAAAAAGCAAACCAAAAGATTTCCCAAATCCAATTGATATGACCATTTTTTTTCTTTTTTATTTTCTTTTGCCACTTTAACCATTGAATATCTTCAAAAAACACACACTCAACACACACAAACACACGATGTGATTGCATGGATCCCTTTACATCACCCGTTTTGTTGTTTAGATCATTTCGATGATCACACAACACGAAACTTTGATCACACAACCGTTTTGTTGTTTAGATCATTTCGAGACGGATCCGTTGATGTTCGACGCACAAAGATAAAAATGGTAAGTATTCACACTTGATTAATTTCGTTTCTTCCTACAACTTAAGGTTTTGTTGGATCCCTTTACATCATGTTTTGTTTCATCGTTAAATGAGAGGGTTGAAAAGCTGTATTTGTTGTTTTAATAAGAGTTTTAGGGTTAGTTGTCAAATAGGTGTAATTAACGTGTATTGACACTTGATCTTAGTCTGAATACATCGGGTTTCTGCGGATATGCTTTTACTTGTAGATACTTGTTGAGTGTGCTTGTAGACACTTCTTGTTTGTTTGTAGACACTTGTTGAGTGTGCTTGTAGACACCGGTTTTCTGCGGTGTTGTATGCGACTTGATGAGTGTGCTTGTAGACACTTCTTGTTTGTTTTAACTTTTTAATATGTTATTTCTTGTAGGCGTATGATGCTAGAGTTATTGTTAAAAGCAAAGTGCATTACTTACTTATGAAGGATCGATTAGACCCACCGCGCGTTCCATGTTTAAAGCCACATGTTTTGGACCATGGCTCGATCTTACCTATGTCGATATGAGGAAGGTCTTGTTCATTACATGCTTGAAACAATTCCATCAAAACAATGATAACTATGATCTTCCACTTGTATACTATTTGAATGGACATTCTCTCTATTTTGGTCGAAATGAATTACGCACAGTTCTTGGTTTTAGATTTGGTATGGTCGGGTTTAGGAAATGGCGTAGTGGTGATATCCCTTTCCGTCACGAGTATTTCCAAACCATGTAGGTCAACATGTTAAATCAATTGATCTATTATCATTATTGAAGATGAAGAGTTGTTTCTAAATCATCGATGAGGATGCGATACGGGTTTGTCTGTTGATAACGCTTGAGGTGATATTAATGGGTAAAGACTTGGGGTCTATCATTGATGATATTTTTACGAGGATGGTCGAGGATCTTGATGAATGGAATGCATTTCCATGGGGAACTCCTTTGGAGGCGACTTTATGAGTCTATTAGAAATGTCTCTTCAAATCATCCGGTTTACCGTCAAAATTGGTGATAAAGAATCCAACGATGTTCCTACCTATAGCTTGAAGGATTCGTTCTTTGCTTTCAAGGTTAACACCAAAAATTTGCTATCATTAGTTTCTTGTAGGGCTTGAAAATTATCTTCATATGTTTCTCGTCCTCGTAACTTATATTTGTTGTGTTAACTTTTGTAGATATGGATGATAGAGTGTCTTGTCTGAGTAAAAGTAAGCGATGGTGGAACAAGGCTCGGGGTGATCCCAAGAGCACTTGCATGGTCGAAACACACACCATTTAGAAAGGCGATTATTTCGACCAAGCTGTTTGACAAGGTAATTATATATAGTATTTTATTGATTGGTTAACTTTAAACATATAGACAATTTTAGATACCATATAACTTATAAATCTTTTGTAAGGACTCGAAACCCAGCGTGATTATGCCAACATGCTTTGAGGTTTGGTGAATGGTTCACACGAAGCATTGATTTTTCAAGTGGTATACCCAGGCGCCGCCTCTTGCAAAGGGGACCACAGGATGAACATTTTCGAGAAAGTGGCGCGAATAAAGCTAGGCGAAAGTGGTATACCCAGGGTTATGATATGGAGAGCATGGGTAAAGAGGTAGAAGTTGTTTCGGTTGATGAGCAGGTTAAGGCTTTGGAAGCCCGCACTTTGAAACTTGAGACTATTATTCGAGTTAGTTTTTACCTTTATCAATTCTGACCAAGTTACATTGCTATCAAACAATTACCATGTGGTATGCTAATCTGGATTTTGTTTCTAAAACTTTATTCTGCGGTCATAATGAGTGGAGAGACAAAATGAACCAAGAAACCTATGAAAAGGTAAGTATAAATTGTATTAATGTGACTAAACCTTTAATTCTAATGTTCTACTAATAGGTGTTATAAACTTTTGTATGTAGGTTTATGGAAACAAAGTTAACACAGTTGATGGAGTCAAAATGAAGAATGATGCATATGAAAATGTAATTAAATGGTATTTATGTGATTATACCTTTCATTATAATTTTATACTAATAAGTGTCTACCACTATGTTATGCGAGGTTTATGGAGACATAGTTAACACGGTGACGGAGAAACGGTAATTTAATGATATTTTGTTTTGTTCTTATTTCATTTGTGATATAATTAATAACTTGCGATAATAAAATTTTGTTAACCTTTTTCATATCATCCATGACTGTAGATCTTGCTAATGAGTATTGCGGTCAAGTCAATGATTTTTCAAGTTGTTTGATCGCCACATGTTGGCGTGGATGGGGAGGCGAGAGGGGGCGAGTAAGTTGAGTGTTGGTGAAAAACACGAGGAAGAGGAGGAGCGCGAGGGGCGAGTAAGAAGTTGAGTGTTGGCGAAAGCAGTTGAAGGTTATTGAACTGAATTCAACGCCTTCAAAAGGGCTTTGGGCGATCTTGAAACAAAGAAGAGGAGACTTGAACATGTTCCTAGGTCACCCTATGTGGAGAAGAGGAGTAAAACTTACGATGTTACTAGCTTAGAAGATATGTTGAAGGGTCGAAAGTATTTACTGTTCATACTCCACTTATGGTGAGATGTTAGTACAAGTCAAACCATGGGTAGAGGTATGAGAAATGATTCCTTTGCTTTGATATATCGATCGGTAGTTAACCGTCAGCGTGTAAGCGTATTATTACATGCATGATTTACATTGTCTTTATTTTTAGGTTCTAGACGGCCATACAAAACCTAGATAAAGTTTATGTTAACTTTGAAGTTGATCGATTCACAGTTGGGGCGGGTGGCGTAGCTGTGTGTTCCCTTGTACGATATCGTTGTTGATCGTCGTTTACGGGATGGTTTAACGGTTTCGACGATAATCGTAAAGGATGGCTACGTGGCGAGGTAAAGTAAATTTTATTTACTTTACTCGATTTTATAAAACATGCTTTTGGTTGTCTCTGCTGCCATTTGATTATAAGTAATTTTTACATTTTAGTGTTACATGAGATACTAGATATAAGTATCATTAATCCATCATTTACTTTAACCACTTTAGGTATTTTAGTATAGCATCCACCAAATCCATTAAATTCTTTCTCAAATGACATTATTATTTGTTAAAAAATTGTAGTGTAGCCAGAGAAGAGTATATTATTCATGACTTCAAAACTTTGATGCTTTTAGCGATCTGATTTTACAAGTCTTGATTCACTTCATTTTTTCTTGTACTCAACAATATTTTGAACCGATGGTGATATCATTTGAGAAATGATTTTTGTGAATTTGGTGGATGTTATGCTAAGATGCCTAATTTACTGAAGTATTTTGATCCAACTCTCTATTTTGAGTTTCCTCGAAAATCCATTGCCATGACGTAGCAATGGGTGTTGGTGTAAGCCATTGTACATGTTACGTCGTCATGGGGATGGGTTTTGAGCGAGGCTAAAAGTAGGAAGGTGTGGCAATGATGCTTGTCTCGTAACACTATCTTACTTGATATCTAATGCAGGTAGAAAATGAAAAGCACAGTTTTTTATAAATGGTGAATATATATGTCAATTTGTTTTACCTCTGACACATTGATGTTTGGATAAGCTACATGTGGCATACGGACCATCGGATATGGAGTGGTCTATGGTAGTGCTTTTCCTACCATTCTTGATGAGCAGACGGATGCACATGCAGTGCGCAACCAAAGAAACTTACCCTACGGGTTGGGGTGATGTTGAAAGAGTTTTCATTCCATAAATGAGCGAAACACATTGGTCCCTAGGCGTGTATCATATCCGGACCGGTCGAGTTACATTTTATGACGGTGGACTGTATATGATCACGAGACTCGTCCATTCTATTTGAGTGTGAGGAAATGTCTAGAGACTAGGCTTCGAAGTGTTGCAAGAGGCGGTGTTTTCGAGAAGAAGGAATTGATCCTATGACCTATAGGATTACTTTTAACAATGCTATGAATGTTCCCCAGCGGGGTGGATTGTATGATGATTGTGGTGTGTGGCTCTGCATCTTCTTATTCAGTGCATCTTCTTTTAATGTACTATTTGTGATGTTAGTATGAATGTAATCTTGAGCGTAAAATAGGTGTAGTAGTGGATTTCTAGGGTGTCGAATTCGATTGATATAAGCGTAATGTGAAGCGTAAAACATGTTTACTAGTTTAGCGACTACATTAGGTTAATATTGTTATAGTAGGTGTCCACTAAAAATCACACTCTTAAGCTGAAGCGTATAAATGTACGAGTTAGGGAATGGCAAGCTGTTGGATGTGGATGATCGATTCGGTGCATTGGCGTACCGTGAAAGAATGGTTAGGTTTTATTACAAGCACAAGATCCATGTTGGTGAATGTTTTATGTGCTTGTTTTGTTAAACATTTAGGTGTCGAATTTGTAAACAATTGTATGGTTTATGGGTCTAAAACACGTCTGCATGGTATGGTCACTTTTGTGTTTCTTCTTTGGATAACTTGTATGGTTTATTGGTGAATATTGTATGAATGTATGTATCCCTCTGGCTAACTTTGGCACCTAATTTTACGTATATATTTTCTTTGTTTGTATGTTTCTAAATTGTTTCTTATTCCTCTTGGATTGTTAGATTGAGTAGGTGCAACATAAGCGATAGCAAACAAGGTTCAACATTAAGCGTCTAACATAGTCAAACTAAACAAGTACATTAAGCGTGTTACATCCGGTTATAATCCAGCGAGACCCATAGATTGTTTTACGACTAGTACATATTCAAACTAAACAAAAACAAAAGCGTCTTACATGATTCGGATCAACGAAAAAAGAAACTAACAACCCATCAAATGTTTCCGCTAGTTGATCTTCTGGTCGACCAAGTTAATAGGATCAAAGCTTTGCACCATATCAATCTCCAACGATGGTAGTTCCTACTTGAGCTTCCTCTGTTAGATACATTTCCTACAAAGTTTCAACATTTGTGAGATTTCTTTCTTCGTTAGTTACCAAGCAAAATTGTGTTTTTGAATACAAATTTTATTCACTTACATGCTTTTTCTTTGGCAATGGTTCCTGCATCTTTGTTCGCTTTGTGTCCAACGGATTGGCACCTTGAGCACCTTACGGGGTTAGTTCCTCTCCTTGAGATCTTATCGATCTTTGTTTTGGGTCTTCAGTTGGCGCTACCGGTATTGGTGGCTTCACAACTTGCAAGCCATCGGGAAGTTCCCAACTTGACATTTCTCCTACAGGATAAACCAATCCTTAGTACGTACCTTCGGTGTTGTTTTCTTGAACCAATCAAAAGCCAAATGATTACAATCGGACAATCTAAGAAGTCTAGTTACCGCTATCGCATGACCACATGGTATCGGAAAGTTGCCATTTACGACAAGTACATGAATTACTAACTAGATCGACGGTATGTTGTTTCGATGATCATCTACCATGTAGAGTTTAAACTGTTCAATCCCATACACAACCAGTTAACGCTCTTCAACATTACATCCTTAACTTTCGCGCGACCCAATCACTAAGTTCTCCCGGGTGCATACGAAATAATTTTACAAGATAAAATAACATAATGTTCTCTTCATCTTATATTGACTAATAAGGAAAAAGAAAACATATTTTAAAAAGTACATTACGTTGATATTTGTGTCGTGGTCACAAAACCACCGTTGTAAAAGCTTTACGTACCACTCCATAAGCATTGTTATTGGTACTTTTCTCACATCCCTTGTTAATGCATTTATTGACTCTGCCTTGTTTGAAGTCATGTAGTTGTACCGATTACGGTGCAATGTGCCTAGACCATTTATCAAACCCGACTTCAAGAAGTTTGTTGTAAGCGTACCATTTCTATATACCCTAATATCGAAATCGCTCTATCAAATTCTTCCGCGGTGTAAGCTTTGCATGTTTTCCAATATTTTGCCTTTAACTTTGTACTACCGTTCAAGCTGCGGTTCATCATCAAATGTCTACAACGGTAACCATGAAATGAATTTGGGAAGACCGTGTTACACGCTTGTCCAATAGAATAATGTCTATCCGATATAATAGCCAAACACAGTGGTTCCCTATGCATTCTTTCAATTTGGACAAGAACCATGTCCATGCCTCCCCAGTCTCACCTTGACAAACACCGGTAGCAATAGGTATAATTTGATTGTTACCATCCATTCCAACGACAAGCAAATTTGTCCCAAGGTACTTCCCTTTAAGATGTGTTGCATCAATTATAAGCAACGGTCGCATATACCGTAAGAAACTCCGAATCTGTTTTATGTAGAAATTATTAGTGACACAACATATAATATATTAGAAAAATAAATAAAAAACATAAAAGAAAAAAAATGTAAAAAATAAATACAAATGCATACCGCAACACCAAATGCTATAAAACATATTTTAAAGTGTCCTTCATCATCGGTATCAATATGTGTTACCGTACCCTCGTTCTTCATCTTTAAATTATGACAATAAAATGGCAAGCTGCTCAAGCAGTCGTTAGGGCAACCATTTACCAATTCAAAGCTCGGTTTCTTCCACCCCATGCTTTCTTATAAGAAATGTCAATTTTATACTCTTGACTAATATCTTCCATTATGTCCTTTGGGGTATAAATTCATTGCTATCTTTCATTTTGGGTTCGAGTAAATGTCCCAAAAGTTTTTGGTAGCATTACGGTGATTAGGGTGAATTTGTGTTCTTGAACAAGTGTGAACATCGTATACTCTTCCTAACCTCCATTTTACACGATTTGTTCATACCAGACGGTATCTTCCATTTGCACCCATCTTGCACACAAATTACATCGTACCTAGACTTATTTGTTTTCCTAGCCTTAAATTCAAATCCATCTTTGATAGCTTTTTAGCAATTGCAAACATGCATAATTCTTTACTATCAAATTCATCACCCTCTTTGAGGATTATAGATTTGTTGTTGTATTTCAATGTATTCGGTATCTTAGTTTCAAGACTTGGTGGATCGGGTGGAGGAGGCATATTTTGAAATTATTTGTTGTTTGCCATTTAAGCATAATTTGATCATTTTTCTTTGGTTTATATACTTATTGGCACATTCATTGTTAGATTGGTTGAAATTGTCAAAGGTTCGTTTTGTGGTATTTCGAATGATTATCCCACATTGGGGATCAAAATCATTACGAAATAAGGGATCATTAAGATCAAAATCATTAGAAGAAGATGGATTTACCTTTGAGCTGTTGACAATCATTTTGATTAAAAGTTTAGGCAATGCGGCGTTTGGTTTACAAACTTCGTTAACAAAAATTCAACATCATCGTCATCACCTATGCGGACGGACCGTGTGGCATTTTGTATGAAAACCTAACTCGCATCCTTTGCTAATCTTCAACTTTTCTTCACAAATGAAACTAACCCGACATATCTAATATCTCTTTTAGCGAAACACCATAACTATTGCCATCTTCAAAGACAAAAAACACGAAATTTTTCCATATGAATGTTATGGACGTGTGAGAATCGGTTTCAATAATTTTCCGTACTAATATATATCTATTGAAAAATTTGGTAAAAGTTGAGCAGTTGAGTCGAGCAGTTGAGCAGTTGATCAGTTGAGCAGTTGAGCAGTCGATCTTTAATTCCACATTTATTAAAACCACCTATCTCTTATATATGGTTGGGGAGATGGGGATATTTAATGCAACAAGCGCTCAACCGCTCAACTGCTCAACTCAAGCTGCTCAGCGGTAGTTGGGAGATGGATATTTAATGCCACATTTAATATAACCGGCAACCACATTAAATTTTTCAACTACCTCACCACATTTATATTAACTGGTAGTTGGGGTCATTTAATGCAACACATGCTCAGCTGCTCAAGCTGCTCAACCGGGTCATTGCTCGACCATTTACTCACATTTAATACCCATTAAATTTACCAACTACCTCACCACATTAAATATCCATCTCCCACTACTACCGGTTGAGCGATTGAGCATGGGACACGTGTCGAAATATGACTTGGGTTGGCTGCTAACCGGTGGTTGGGGAGATGGGGATATTTAATGTAACAAGCTGCTCAACCGCTCATTGCTCAACTGCTCAGCTGGTAGTTGGGAGATGCATATTTAATGCCACATTTAATATAACCGGCAACCACATTAAATTTTTCGACTACCTCACCACATTTACATTACATTAAATATATCCATCTCCCCGACCACGGTTGGCGGTTGGCGATTGAGCACGTTTATATTGAATCTCAAAGAAGTGTATCCCAAAGAAATTCGCATGGATCGATATATGTGTCGATGTGGAGCTGGAAACATAGTGCTACGAAAATCATACAAGGAGCATAGTTATGGTCAACTTTTCTATTCATGTCCTCTTTCAAAGGTTAGATATCTTATGTTTCCCGTATAGTTAAAATGTTATTTCATAACCATCTCTTATTTTGCATAACCTAACAGCCAGCAAAAAAAGAATACGGGTGTAGATTTTTTATGTGGAAGGAAGAATTTGATAACAATCCCGGTTATAATCCTTCACATGACCAAATTTTAATTCTCGGGACCTTGACTCGGGACCTTGTGACTTGTACATACGAACTAACGAGAATGTTACAAGCGCAAGTTCAAGATTTGCAAATAAGCATGCTAGAGACAAGAATAAAGATGTTGGAGACCAAACTCGAATTGCAGCGAATCCGAAAACCACGCATGTATGTCGGTGCATTGCTAAATGAGTCATTAGATTCGGTAGGAAATCTTAGTGTGGGGTAGTAACAAACCTATGTTTAATGTGTTGACTTATGTTCTCGTTAGTCAAATTGGAATCAAATCGTCCCATCTAGTTATTTTATATCTTATATTGTTGAATACCACATCACATTTAACCAAGTCGATTAAATTATTGAATTAATAGAAAATTACATGGATAAACATGTAGAAAATTACATTAATTAAAATTGATTACACTTCCACTACTTCCAACTCCACTTTCATTGTTAGCAACACTATCCTTGGAAAACCTTAACAACATTTTTAAAGTAATATTAAGATAGTGATTTCAGTTGTTTGGAGAAAACACGAAACATTCTGAAGGATCAAAGCGGCTCCGACGATGGCGACTTTTCATACCTCTCGTCATTAACCACTTTGTGATGTATTGAAACGATATAAAACACGAAACATCTTTCAACGATCTTGTGAGATCACCCAAGGCGTTTGGGGTACAAGACTTAATTATAGCAACAACGATGTCAAGTTTCCCTTTCTTGGTAAATTTTTCGATATCGTGAAACAACCAATCATGATACCATAATCGGGTTTGATATACTCAATTGCACTAACCCATGGCCCACTATTAAAATCGGAATCCTCTCCCGCATCATACACTACTTGTCTAATGTACTCTGTGTCGCCATTATACCATCATCCACACCGCATCATTCGCCGCTTGAACAATACTGCGGGACCTCGTATTATCGTAACGGCATTTTAGCATTATTTTGAGATGTAGTGTTTCCATATGAAAATGGTAGTTGGGAGGTGGGCGACATTCGGAGATCGAGTCATCTATATCAAGTAATTCTTCCCAATTTGGGGTGAATTCATTTTGTTGTTTACTTTCTAAAACACTAGAAGGTATATAATTGTTTGTGTGGAAATTTCATATGTTGTTAACTTATATTTATATCGACAATCACACAAGAAACATTAAATGCACCATCTCCCCAACCACCAGTCAATTTATATCTTATATTGTTGAATACCACATCACATTTAACCAAGTAGATTAAACGACCATACACTAGCAACATGATACATTAGCAAGATAAGTTAAATATATAAATATATACATATTAATGTTTGCATAACTTTGTCTACATAAAGCGACCATAGTCTAGCATATTAATGTTTACATAACATGTTCAAAATAAGCCATTCGTAAATGGCAACCGACCATCTGATAGCATACCAATAGCGAAGTTATATTGTTTACATAAGTTAGATTGTTTCTGAACTTAAATGTCAAATGTCACTCGTAGCTGGAATCTTGTATTTCGAAATATTGACCAAATACTCACGGTAAGCCAAAGCGACTTGGGCGAGATTCTTCACCTTCAATGATAGCTTATGAGACAACTTTGTACAAAAGTATCTGAGACCCAAACACCACAATCCCATAAAGACCACCTTGTTTAGGGACATCGGTGCATCTTGAAAGGAAACACGATACTTATTGGCATCGATTTTCTTCTTTTCATCACCTCACTCTCAACAAGATATGTGGGTAGTTGACAAGCAAAACTTCCCTCAAAGTTAGCCACCACCTCGTGTTTCAACTTTCGGGCTCCCAAGGCTATCATATAAAGTTATAACACTGTTTTGATAGATAGTTCGCCCGAGCACCGGTGTGTTTCGAGGTTCATTGATGGGAAAGAACACCTAAACATGTAAATAGTTGCATCGATTCATTGGAAAGCAAAATGATTATATAATGTTTACAATTACAAAAGTGATCATATGAATTGGAAGATCAAAAGTAAGGCTCGGATCTTAAAATGTATAAGCGGTACAAAAACCCGCCATGGCATTTGCAACCACATGCCCTAACACTGTGGCTACCGCCAAGATCTGGTGTCATTGAATTATAGTCCGATAAACCATTTGCGAAAAGGTTCATCATCGCCTTTCTAAAACTAAAAGCTGTTTGATGGGTTCGAAAAAGTAAGCCCCCATTACAAATGTCAATTTTATATCACATTGCTAAAAGTAAGGCTCAAATCTTAAAATGTATTATCGGTACAAAACACCGACCATGGTTGCAACCACATGCCCTAAGGCTGTGGCTACCCATGAATACGGTGTCATTGAATTATAGTCCGATAAACCATTTGCGAGAAAAGGTTCATCATCGCCTTTCTAAAACTAAAAGCTGTTTGATGGGTTCGAAAAAGTAAGCCCCAATTACAAATGTCAATTTTATATCGACCGATTGCTAAAAGTAAGGCTCAAATCTTAAAATGTATTATCGGTACAAAACACCGACCATGGTGCAACCACATGCCCTAAGGCTAAGGCGTGGCTACCCGCCAAGATCGGGTGTCATTGAATTATAGTCCGATAAACCATTTGCGAGAAAAGGTTCATCATTGCCTTACGCATAAATATGAAGGTGTCATTGAATTATAGTCCGACAACGCTCAAGCTGCTCAGCTGCTCAAACTACATTCATATTACCAAGTGTGTGCCATTTTAAGACTCTTTTCTCATCTCTTGATTCATCGAAAAGGCCGTGATAATTAATATGTTCTTGCATGTTTTCGGTTCGGTTCCACAAAGGCCACGATCAATAATACAATGAAATTCTCAAAGAAAGATGGGAAACAAAAGAGGATATTGCGAAAAAGTCTGCACCAAATTACTTGCCACAACATTCTCTTGATGTCCCATCTTTCTTTGGTGAAATCACTCTCTGGTGATCGGGGCCTTTTGTGGGGTGAATCTAACAACATGCATAAAACAAGAGAAACTTACCAAAGAGGCTCGGATCTAGAAATGTATGAGCGGTACAAAACAGCCATGAGCGGTGCGCCATGGTATGACCGCATTCCACGAGTGTGGCTACCCGGCCAAGATCTGTTATGAAATTGTAGTCAATCGGGGCCATTTGAAGAAAATAGTCATCATCACTGACTAAACCATATACAATTTATGCACATTCGAGGCTTACTTTTCACTTACAAAATTGATAAAGCAAACCAAAGATTTCCCAATCCATGTGAACCAAAAAAACACGCACACAACACACCCGTGGTGAACCAAAACAAGGCTCGGATCGGCAAGGCTCGGATCGACAAAACAACATCGGGCGTAACCACCCATGGGTGCAAAAATAATGATATAAAATTGCCATGCCAAGATATGGTACATCGCATCATTTGATTCATCGTCATCACGACCTCTTAATTATCGCATCCTTGTTTCCGGTAAAAAGCAAACCAAAAGATTTCCAAAATCCAAGTGATCGACACTTTTGTTTTTTTTTTTTTTCTTTTGCAACTTTAACCATTGAATATCATCAAAAAAACACACAAACAACAAGGCTCGGATCAAGCAAAACAACATCGGGGCGTAACCACCCATGGTGCAAAAATAATGATATTAAATTGCCACGCCAAGATATGGTACATCGCATCATTTGATTCATCGTCATCACGACCTCTTAATTCTCGCATCACTTGTTGCCGGTCAAAATGTTTATTTTGTTTTTACTCTATTTGAAATGATACAAGATTTGACAATAATATATAGAGTATATATCGGTATTGTTGATCGGGAATATTTGCATGTGATTTCGGATATTCAGCTGTCGGTTTGACAATAAGAGTGGACACACTTTATTCAAAACCAAGCGATATTCGAGATATTCACTGTCGGTTTTCGGGAATCAGCTGTCATTCAAAACCAAGCAGTATTGATATGGCCTTTGGTTGAGTGTGGTTTTCCTATTTAATAGTGGACACACTTAATTCACATTAACCTACTTCACTTTATTCTAAATATGTCAAAGCGTAAAAATAAAAAGTTACATTCAAGGCGATCTTGATGATATGGAATGGTCAATCAAGGCACTAAGAGGTCATATTTCACGAGATTGAAGAGATATGGCCCAAATCTTTGAACCAAGGGACCGATTACCGGCTAAAATTCTAGAAGAGCTAAGACAACAAGTTTACATGGATCAACAAGTACAAGGTGGTAAACCACGTGGTACTACTAACATCAAGGTACCACATTGCGAGAAAGTCAATTCGACCTATAAAGATGTACCATGTTTTCCAACAAGGATCGACTATAAGGGGCCATAGTTGTCTAGGATCTTTTCATCTACGGGACGTAAATCATTTGCCATTTATGTTCTTGAAATCTTTTGTACATTAATTGTTAAATACCGATGCTTATTTAGAAGTAAATCATTTGCCATTTATGTTCTCACATAGTCTTTTTAAAGTAATAAAAGTAAATCATTTATTATACCATTTATGTGACCTTTGGAGATTTGATGTGACACTTGGTGTACAATTAGTACGATCAGGAAATGCCACATGTAGTAATATGTATGGAATTGGCGGTTGAGCGGTTGAGTGTGGCTCTTTTGGGAAAGAGATGAGAAAAAGTCTTAAAAGCGGACCACACTTGGAAAAAGTCCCTTTTGGTAATTTTCTCGAAAGAAAATTAGCGGTACAACACACACCGCCATGGTTGCAACCACATGCCCTAAGGTGTGGCTACCCGCCAAGATCTGGTGTCATTGGAAAGTAAGGCTCGGATCTTAAAATGTATTATCGGTACAAAACACCCGCCATGGTGCAACCACATGCCCTAAGGCGTGGCTACCCGCCAAGATCTGGTGTCATTGAATTATAGTCCGACAAACCATTTGCGAGAAAACTTTCATCATCGCCTCACTAACTAAATTATCGCTACTCTTAAGGCGAATAATATATATCATAATATGTGATAATTAAAGAAAGAGACACCTTATTGCGCCTTCACGAAACCACGGGATGCCGTTCGTCACTCCGTCTGCATAATAGGCGGCATTTGCTTGTCAAGGATCATTGTCGCCCAAAATGGGCTAACCATGACCAATCGGCATCATCGGTCGAAAATGCATCATTAAATCCACAAACAATCCAACATCTTGTGATTTAAAAATTGAAACAGATCATCTATTAAGTACGAACCACCGCAATAAAGCTTTGAACTATATACTTGTAATAAATCGTACCACATCACTTAGCCAACCCCTGTGTCCTCGTCTACGCCCAATAATCCTAGCAAAACTTGGTTTGCGATCGTCCCTCCACCGCCCCATGGGAACATAAACAACTCCTTGTTCTTATTCTTTTTGTTTATCCAAAACAATTTTATTTGGATGCACAAAGGTTTGAACATTGTGCCTAGACCGATCGACATAGATTACGCATTTGGGCAATGGAAATAAGGATTATAATAAAATTATAGAAGCTATATCATTGTTATTAACATTATCAAAAAAATTTATCACTAAAATACCTCTTTGAGCGGTTTGAGTTTGATTTCTTTCCCATCCGGTCCAATGGCGGTGAAATCTGAGTTTCGAATGTCGCCTTAGAGACCTTCTTGGTGTGGTCGAAGGTTCTTTGCGTATATGGGGATTGAAGGAGCTTGCCTGCCTCTCTCCCGTTCAAAAGGCAGCGTCTGTTTTACCTTGTTTTCATCACGGTCAAACGCCTCAACATACTTCACATCAGCGGAGTGCTAATTCGGGGCTAGAGGCAGACTCTTGCGTCTCTTGAACATGTTGGTCCTCGTCAAAAGAAGAACATCTGAAAAGCAGTTTATCTTGGTGAGTCTTGGTTAAATTTTTATTAGATTTACATCTACAACGAATATTTACGGATTAAAGGAGAGTCGATATTTGTGCCTCGGTCATCACGACATTCTCATCACGAAGAGCAGGAGGCGTGAGTTTTGTGCCTCACTCGTCGCACCCTTCATTTGCACATCTTCATCAACTTTTACACTATTCTCGACACTGAAAAACAAAAAGCGTGTGTCAATATCATATACGAGTGAATGTCATGTTCGTTTTTTTATTATATTATAATGTTACGAGTATACTCACCATGCGTCGAGGAGGCGTAAGTTTTTGTCGTCGATCATAACGACCTTCATTTCCACATCTTCATCAACTTTAAGAACATTATCATCACGAAAAGAAGTTTACTTTGTGTTAATGTCATGTTCGTTTTTTTAAATGTAAGATAACATATTTAACATGTTCAAACTATATTTACCTTGCATAAAGGAGAATGTAAGTTTTGTCCTCACTCATCGGATCCACATGTTCAACATGTTCAACTTCACGATGAGTCTCGACCTATAAAATACATAAATATTTTTGAATGTGCGTGTTATCAGTTAAAGGTGAATCTATCATTATATAAAGCGAGACAACACATACTTACGGATCAAAGTGAATCCATCTGTTGGGGCTCGTTCATTTCTTGCTTGTTTGGCACATCTTCATCAACGTCACAAAGATTCCCATCCTAATCAAATGCGCGTGTAAATTTCTCGAAATTTTGGGTATGTATTAACTCATAAGATTCATATGTAATTCCTATCATACATTACACGAACATCTGTATGATCTTGCGGTGAGTCAAAAAGTCATTTATTACTTCTTGCACTTGTTGTGAAGATAAATCGTTCTTAGAACTAAATATATCATCTTGCACATTCGATTTGCATTAACATTAACATCCTTCACAACATCATCTACATCCATATCACCGTCATTTTGACCACCGTCTGAAAAATAAATATATACTTATGTTACGTGCTTGGTCAACTAATTGATGTGTACGAATCTTGAAAAAACCGTTGTTATAACAAACCTTTGAATCATCATCTACATCCATACTACCATCATTTTGAGTACCGCTCGAAAAATTAAAAGTACCGAATACATTTGTTAATTAGGATCGGAGATTTATTCTTGTCTACATAAATAATATGGTTTTATTATACATAACAAGTCTGGAAAAACTTAGAAACTAAAATACAACCTACTAGATAAAAACATACAAACTATAACATACAAACAACTTAATAAAGCTGAACAATGCGGATGCGTGGCAGTAGCGATTCGTTGAAAGGACTCATGAAGAAGGACCACGGGTCTCCTTGACACGAAGATTAATTAATCCTTGTGACCGAACTTGGAAGACTTCAAGAGTGTGATCCATTTGGTAAGGTGATTAGATTCAAAAGCGGATCCCGAACCCGTAAATCCAATTAATTTTAGTAAGTGAGGTGAAAATGTTAAATAGTGTTTTAAAGTTTTATATTGTTACCATCCAACAATATCTCCCATATCTGAGCCGTGTGCCATGATCTCAATCATGTTGCAAAAATGACAAGAGTCTCTCTTAGTTTTGAAATATAGAAAGGTCTTGCAATCCGATTAAGTGGTACATAAGGTATATCTAATACCGAAAAGGTGTGGTTAACCAAATCAAAAGAGCGATCATATAAGATTTTTCGGATGAGCCTAAAGTCCGTTGAGAAGCCACCCGATAAATAAAACTACCTAATCTGACTGACTTGACCGTTTAAGTCGGAATGAAAGACAATGCATATCTGGACTTTCTAACTTCTTCGAGCTTGGAGCTCAATGTAAACACTTGAAACATTCCATGGTCCGTGTCCATCAGCGGATATGAAATCATTAAAATGGTAGGGTCAAAAGCGGTGGATTAACACCAAAACCGATAACTACTTTATCGTTGATTGACTTAACCAACAAGGAGAACTATAGCAGCGATTTTCTTATTGACGGGTTCCAAAGAACGACCATCTTATAAGAATCGGAAAAACACCACAAACCATGAGAGGTGCCAATAGGCAAAGATTCAAAAACATGAGACTTGTATTAGAGATGGCGTTAGGAAAACTTGGAAAAAGCAGGCGTCGTTGGAACAAATTTACATTATCATCAACAAAAGCTAAAAGCGTGACTCAACAAATCCTTGCGATAGTGAATAAAGGAAACTACAAGGCGCAGGCGATGCGAACACGAAACCAACAAGGAATTTGGGTGTCGATGAGCGACTTCCATGTCTTTGAAGCAGTTCTAAAGCGAAGTAAAGCATGTACGGGAAGTTTAGAAATGATTTCGTTTGAATTTCAAAGGGAATGTTGTCGGACATTTTTTGAAGCGATGGAAAATAAAGGCATCAATGTGTAGCATTATGAATGTGTAGAAGTGTAGAAGCCTTATTTATAGAGTAAGTAGTTTAGGTGAAGTTAATGAACTAATAGTGTAGGTGAAGTTATTAAATACAATGCACTAGTGTCATAAATGAACTACTAGTGTAGGTGAGAGAACTAATAGTGTAGGTGAAGTTAATGAACTACTAGTTTAGGTGAAGTTTTATTAACTTTTACAAAACTAAAATTTATAATTCTGAGTTTAATTTTATTACTTAAGCGCTCTGATTTTAACAACATAAACTATAGTAGTTTACGTGAAGTTTTTAAAATGCATATCCAAAACGACCATCATACCACATAAAACACGTATGAATAAGTAATACATCAAATGAGTCGGCATAGAAGCAAAACAAAATATAGAAAAAGATTAAAAGCGATTGCAAGAAATATAACCTTTTCGTGAGACACGCGTTCGATGTCAGTTCACCCCATTCTTCTCACTAACCCCATCAAGCTTCAAATTCGTATGGATAAATTTCTGAAGTTCATCAATTTGCCGTTGCATATTAGCCATCTGATCTAAAACTGTTGCACTAGGTGGCAATTCTCCATCCATACCCGGAATCAGTCTATCCCAATCAGGCCTCAAATGCTTGACAAATTTATGTAATTGATTAATTTGTTGTTGCATTTTAGCCATCTGAGAAACAACTGTTGCTGTAGATGGCATCAAATCCCCCATATCCGGCATGCCTTGCTGCGCCTTCCTAATGACCGGTGATGTATCTGCATTTGAGACTGAACACCTTCTCCGTGGTCTCAACTTCTCCGGTCGCGGGATCTATTATTTCTTTGGTGTGTCTGCGTTATACTTCTTGAAAAACTCTAAACTAGATGTCCACCAAAGTTCTTTCATCTCGATCATTGCATATAAAAATTATTATACACTACATAAATACCTTAAAAATCATAAACAATTTTTAAAAAGAGTAGAGTATAACACATCGGCAAAAGCGAACCATTTACGCATTACGAAAAGAAGTTCATAATCCGTCTTTTCAAACTGTGTGCATCCTCCATACAACACCCAGGGATCACATTATCTTCTTTAACCCACCAATTTAGTGAATTGCGGCGGGTTTCCAAAAGCCAAATCTGAAGGAATTATTATTACTATTAGCATAAAAATTACTACAATCTTGATTTAAATTCTTAGTATTTAAACAATAGTTACGCACCTTCAAAGCGAACACAAATCCATTCAATGTATAAGTTGCAATGTAACCATCGCCCTTAGTAGCCTTTTCAGTCAAATGTCTATCTCTAACCTTTGAGATAGCATTACAAATCTTATTGTGAAACTCAACCCAAATGTACTCGCCCCATGGAAATGCATTCCATGCATAAATGTCATCTACTAAAACCAATATCTCAGGGGACACCACATTTCTTTCCTGTTTGCCGATAAAAACGTTCTCTAACATCAGAACAAGACAAAAGCGAACATCATCATCATCTGAAAGTTCATTTAACTCAACTTGATCGGTAAGAACCCTAACTAGTTGTTCGGCTTTTATATTGTTGATTCTCTCGTTCGCCTCTCTCTAAGAAAACTTAGCATCGTTTACCAAATCCAGTTCCGTTTTTAAAATGCTCTAAAGAAACATCACCAAGCGAAGACCTAATACTAGACACATATCTTCACGACCAAACTCTAAGTTGTTTCCCGGATATCAAAATACAATGGAGTGTTTATATCGGGGTTTTCAACAAAGCGTTGATGTTGGAGCAAATAATGAAGCAAATGGTTATCAAGCTCGTATGTTTTATGTCTAACCATTTCCAGCGTGGTTTTAAAAGTTCAAGGCGATCGGGCTTGAAACTCGACTTTGTCTTATAGTTTTGATATAGTGCAACTTTGATCTAGCGAGCTTATGAGAATACACCTATACACAAAATATAAAATAAACATTAGATGCATACACATATTAGCATATGTTATAAACTTATGACCAATAAAAAATAGAGTTGTTGACCAATATCTTAATAACCTAAACATCTCACGTGTCACGGTGTCAATTTTTGGATAATCAATATATTTCATATATGTTAAGCACAAAAGCGAGGGTTATTGTGCGAAATAAACATACCCTAACATGTATACTAACGTAGTCGGTTTCTAACAATAATAGTAACAATAACCACACTAAACATCAAATAACCCTAAAATATTTTAAAACCCTAAAACAAATATATAATCAAAGTTCTTGTACAAATCGAAAAAATCGATTAAAAATCAAAGGGTATAAAAGCAGGATGTATGTGTTCTTGTGAAAATCGCACTTTTACTTACTTGTCTAGAAGCCATTATCATATAATCGAGTCGAACATCAACGGATCAGTGCGGAAATGATCTAAACAACAAAGCGGTTGTGTGATCAAAGTTTGGTGTTGTGTGATCATTGAAATGATCTAAACAACAAAGCGGGTGATGTAAAGGGATCCATGCCTTTATTCTTGTGTGTTTGTGTGTGTTGAGTGTGTGTTTTTGAAGATATTCAATGGTTAAAGTGGCAAAAGAAAAATAAAAAAGAAAAAAAATGGTCATATCAATTGGATTTGGGAAATCTTTTGGTTTGCTTTTCAATTTCCTAGGTGAAATCTTGTGGGGTCGATTGAGCACCGTCGGTTGGCCTTGCCGGTTGGCGTTGACATTATGCTAGAAAACAAAACAACAGATTTCTTAAAGATTTGATTTGACACTTAGTGTACTATTGGAGCGATGCAGGGATTTGCCACGTGTCGAAAAATGTATGGGGTCGGCGGTTGAGCGGTTGGCGTGGCTCTTTTGGGAAAGAGCCTAGAAAAAGTCTAAAAAGCGGACCATGCTTAGAAAAAGTCCCTTTTGGTAATTTTCTCT